>JADHKR010000089.1:0-51714 GCA_019925305.1 Sporothrix cf. nigrograna | reverse complement strand
AGGATAGTATCCGTTACTTTATTTTTCGATATAGTACTTAATAAGTATAAACCATAACTTTGTAATTCTATAGAAAGAAATACAGATATTAAATCGCTAGTAGATATGTTCTCAAACTCGAGCTGGTGGCTGGCGACGGGCACGCCGTCGCCGTCAAAGATGATGAAGCGCGAGGACGTGGTGCCCTGGTCGATGCTGCCGACAAACCACTTGCGCTGTCGCTCCTCGTCGGTCACAAAGAGATCGGCAGGCAGCTGGTCCGCCTGGGGCGTTGTGCGCTCCGAGGCCGTGGCCGTGGCCAGCTGGGACGCCGCCTCGTCCAGCTCGTCGATGCGGAGGCGCTTCGGCTTGCCCTGGTAGGCGGCCGGGCTGGTGGGGAAGTCGAGCTTTTTGCCGTCGGCCATGCTGGCGATCTGCAGGTCGTGAGGCAGCAGAGGGGCTCCAATCACTCGTGAGGCGACGGTAGAAATCAAGGTTCGACCAACCACACGTGGGGAAGGTCTTTTTGAACGTATTTTTGTGTTTTGTCAGAAGCAAGCGCGCAGACGGACGGCGGCGGCAGTAGTTATTGCGGCTGGAACAATACGTCACGCAGTGCGGCTAGTCCAGGACAAAGACATAAATCCGGAGGCGAATGGCGGGTGTAAGTGACAGCAGCGCGGCTCCTGCGGATCAAAAAGGGCCGGGCGTGCCTGGGAGCCGGTGTACGAGGGGGAAATCGCTGGGGATGGGCCGGGGTGAAGCGCGAGGCAAGCGAAGCAAGCAAGCCAGAAAATGAGGGCGCAAAAGACGCAAGAGGCACGAGGAGGATGCGATGCGGGTCAAAGTGCACGCGCAGAGAGAAAACTGGAAGGCGCACGCGGCCGTCCTGGACAAAGAGGAAGGACCGACCGGAAGAAAAAGACGCAGCCGTCCCGGCTGAGAGGCTGCCCTCGTGCGTCGAGGCGCGCGGCTTCCCTGTGCGGTTCGCCGGGCGTGCTTTTTGCACACGCGCCTTCCGCTGCGACTTATAACACCGAAGAGCCATGCCGCGAGCTCGTGGGTCGCGCCTTCCACGATGTGTTAGTTTCGGGGTTTTTTGGAGACTTTTTGGAGATTCTGTATTTTTTAGTGCCTTTTCGTTCCTCGCGGCAGCCGCAGCCCACCTACCGCGCCGCCGGACAGCGCTGCCATTGGCGGAAGAACTGGTCTGCCCCACACTGGGCCGCTGGTCTCGCCGCAGACGCAGCGAGTTTGCGAGACTCGGGCTCAAGGCACCGACGCACCGAGAAAGCTGCGCGGCTGGCCGGCCGGCTGACAGCCGCCGGCAGGTGGCAGGCCATGTGCCTGTGTCAGGTGTCAGGTGTCAGGCGTCGTCGCCGTGGCTGGCTTTGAAAGGCCGCCCGCGAGGCGTGGTGGCTCTGTCAAGTACGGGAGCTATCTGGGGCTGTCTGGGGGCTGTCTGGGGGCTGTCTGGGAAGCAAACGGCCACCTGAACTGGGGGAAGCGCCGGAGGGACGGGGCTGGAGCCGGCCAGAGCAGACACAGCAACTTGGATGCTGTGCAGCCGTGGTCGAGGAGACTGGCAGGGCATTGGGATCCTGCTGTGAAATGCTGCTGGGGCGCTTCACCGAACCACGAGCTGAACGCACTGCTGTCGCCAGCCGCACGAGAACCGCACAGCATGGAAGCCTTGCCCTCCCGCCGGCAAACGGCGTCATGTGATATAGGGATCAGTGCATACTCGTAATCTTGTGTCACCAAGCTAGGAGGCGGACGGCCCCGAACGGGAAGGCGCGATGCACACGTCATGGGACGGACAAACGAAAAAGCCAACGCCCGTCCTTTTCTGTCCTCTTCCCATCTTCTGCAGCCGCAGCCACACCCCGACCGACACAGAACGCGGAGCACCGCGCGGCGACAGGCCTGCATCGCCCCGGCCGACGAATGCACCGAATGCCCCTACGACGCCGGGCCGTGGCGCGAGTGCCGGGCCAGCATCGTGCTGCCCATGGAACCTCTTCCTCGTTGGACCATGTCGCGCTGCAGATACGGGTGCCGGTACGTTGCCGCTCAGCCACCGCCCCGAGGTCGACAGGCCCAAGACCGCGATAAAGGAAAGAATTCTCGTTTGTCGTGTTGTCCAGCAATGCCACTGCGACCGGAAACGGCATCAAAACACGACAGAACGAATAGCGTGTTTGTTGAAATCAAACCGTGCCAATAGTGCTGCAAAATCTGCCCGAACCAGCATCATTTGGGGCGGCTGTCCACTGTGGTAGTGGCAGTGCTCGCTGTGGCTGGACCTGCGGCTCAGCTCGGGAGGCCGGCATGGACCCTGCCATGACATCACTAACGAAGAACGGGCATAGCAGCACCGCGACAAAACCATCCCAATCCAGACACATTCTGATAGCAAGTCAGAGCTGGAACACCCCAAAGGGGCACAAGGAGAACCGCAGCCAAGGCAAGGGACAGGACAGGACGCAGCCTCGGAGCAGCCAGCCGGATAAAGGCCATGGTATCTCCCCGGCCGCGCCAGCCACGCCCACGCCTCCGTCCTGTGTCTGCGTGAGCCGACGACGCGCACGGCGCAGCCATGGTTCTCAACACGGTTTCCGTCTCCATGGCGGTCTACCCCACGGCCGTCGCAACCCTCTTCGCGCATGTGAGCTTCGACCCGTCCCGCCTGGCGCTCCCTCGCCGGCTCGTCTTCTGCTGCCTGCTTACACCTCCCCCAGTACCTGAACCGCGGCCCTCGGCGGCAGCGGCCGACGGCGCATCTCTCCTACGACCAGGGCCTGCACCTGGTGCGCACCTTTCTCACCTATGCCTCGCACCACACCGTCGAGGAGGTCCAGGCATTCATGGCCCAGCGGGTGCCGGCGCCGGCGTGGATCCGCCTTGAAACGGTCACCATCGCCGACGAGCACCTCGCCCGCGCCGCGGCCTGCCTCGAGGCCCAGCTCGGCCCCGCGGGCCTCCGCCTGGTTGGCGGCAGCAAGTGGTGGCAGTGGCGCAGGCCCAGGAGCCCGCTCCAGGCCGAGTGGATCGAGATGAAGTCCGACGAAGCCGAGCGCAAGCGCGACGACAAGGGCAGGCCGGCCCGCCGTGTCATGTTCTACGTCCACGGCGGCGCCTACTACATGGGAAGCGTCGACGAGCACCGGTACCAGCTGCAGCGCCACGCGCGCAAGCTCAAGGCGCGCGTGTTCGCGCCGCGGTACCGCCTCGCGCCCCAGTTCCCCTTTCCGTGCGGCATGCACGATTGTCTGGGCGCCTACCTGCATCTGCTCCGCCTGCAGGACAACGACGCCAGCACCATTGTCTTGGCGGGCGACTCGGCCGGCGGAGGCATGGTCCTGTCGCTGCTTGTCGTGATGCGGGACCGCGGCATCCCTCTGCCGGCCGGCGCCATCCTCATCAGCCCCTGGGTCGACCTGACGCACTCGTTCCCGAGCCTGGCGGTCGAGTCGCCCTTGGACTACATCCCGCCGCACGGCTTCCACCAGCGGCCCTCGATGGCCTGGCCGCCCCCGAGCGCCGCCACGCTCGACGAGATGCACAGGCTGAGCACAAGGGCGCGGGAGGAGCACCATGCCACGAAGCGGCCCGGCAGCAAGGGCAGCGCCGGCTTGGCACCTGCAGCCCCTTTAACTGAGGCTGAGAAGACCGCGGACGAACAGGCCAGGCTCGACATGCTTGCGGCAAACAACCTGAGACTGGCCGCCCACGACGGCAGCCAGGAGATTATCGTCGACGAGCAGATCCAGCTCTACACAACCAACAACATGCTCGCCCACCCGCTCGTCAGCCCGGCGCTGCAGCCGACGCTCGGCGGTCTGCCCCCGCTGCTGGTGATCTCCGGCGGCGGCGAGCTGCTGCGCGACGAGCAAATGTACGTGGCACACAAGGCCGCGGACCCGGCGAGGTACGCCGCCCCCGCGGCCCGCCTCAGCGAAGAGGCCAAGGCCCAGATCGCCCGCTACCCGCCCACCGACGTGCAGCTGCAGGTCTGGGACGACCTCTGCCACGTGGCGACCACGCTGAGCTTCACGCGCCCGGCCAAGTTCATGTTCCGGTCGATTGCCCAGTTTGGCGCCTGGGCGCTGGCCCGCGCGCAGAACACGGAGATGGACATTCCCGACGACGAGCGCATCTCGGTGATCTCGGCGTCGAGCTCCGACGTGGACGCGCCCGCGGACGGCGCTTCTCCCCAGGCACCACCGCCAGAGGCTGCTGGCGCCGCCGGGGCGGAAGGGGCGGGCAAGGCCGTGGAGGGCAGTGCCGACGGTCCCGGCGGGCACAGCCTGGGCGAGCGCATTGGCAAGGCGGGCGACCCGCTGCCGCCCTTTCGGGACCACATGATCCGCCAGCGCGTCACGCGCCACGGCGACGTCTACGCTCTGGCGCCGCCCGGCGAGCTTCCGGGCACGCAGATGGCGCTGGAGCGCCCGCACGACGTCGGCGTGCCCAAGCAGGGCCCCGTCGAGAGGTGGACGGCCGCCCGCCGCCAGTGGGACAGCAAGTACGCGCGCGACCGCAGCAAGGTCCTGAAGAAGCGGCTTGCCGACGCCGCCGTCGGCTTCGAGTCGTTTGGCCCGGGCGAGCACCCGCCGCCGAGCGCCCTGGCCGGCCGCATCAAGATCGGCGAGGACCTCACGGAGCACGCGCCGCACAAGCAGAACCGTGGCCTGGCGCTCTGGTCGAACTGGGGCTCCAAGCACGACGAGTCGACCGTGGAGCGCGCGCACGACGCCGAGGCGCAGGACGCCGAGGCGCAGGCCCGCGGCCATACCGCGGGCTCTGCCGAAACGGCCGAGGACAAGGACCTGCTGAGCCCCTATGATGCAGCCAGCGCGGCCGGCGCGGCCAACCATGTCGGCTCCTCCGGCAAGCGGCCGTTCCTGAGCGGCATCGCCCTGCCGTTTACCCTCAACAAGGAGGCCGAGACTGCGAGCATGAAGACGCTGCACTCGGCCGACGCACCGTCGCCCACCACCGAGGTGCCGGCCCAGGCACCACAGCCTGTCACGGAGTAATGCAGAAGCATACAGACTGGCACAGCACAAGCACTTTTCCTTTTTCTTTACATTGGCGTCTTTCACTCGTTAAATCTTGCCCCTTGGTTGTCTTATATATCCCTCCAGGACTTTTTATATACGCACAGTTGACTCGTTCTCCAGCTGCGTTGAAATGCGGACCGTTTCTCATCGGCCGCATGCCTTGTGGCCCGTCGCGTGCCCTCCAAGCACTGCCCGCCCGGAGGCTGTTCGTACAGATCGTTTGCCCTTCCCGTGTTTTGTGTCGTGTCCCGAAATCGTGCCACCTGGCTATGCAAAAATGTACATGGAAAATCAAACGCTCTCGCCCGCACACGCGGTCCGCTTCCCTCTTCTGTTTCCTCCGGCCCGTGGCCGCGCTGCCCTCCTCAGTCCAGGCCGTTCTCGGCCTTCCACCGGGCCAGGTACAGCGCCGGACTCCGCGGGCCCTGGACCTGGCCGTCCTCCATTTGGGGATACACGCCAAACGCGGCGCGCACGCGTTTTGTGATGAACGGGGTGAGCTGTGCTGTCGTCAACTGTCTGCACAAAAAAGAAAAGAAATATAAGAGGACGGCCCGACGCACGTTAAAGTCCTTGAGGCTGGGCACCACGTAGGTGCGCACTTTCTGGTACTCGACAATGTAGCCGCCCTTTTTGGTGTGCCGGCCCATGGAGCCGGTGCGCGTGCCCTTGTAGAAGCCCTTGTTGACGTCCTTGACCGTGAGCTTGAGCTTGCGGTACGGCCGCAGCAGAATGTCGGTGGCGCGCATGCTGCGTGGCGAGGGAGGAGACGGCGCGGGCGAGCGGACGACGTGGGCCGAGGCCGTGTGCTGTTTGTCGGTCGCTGCTGTTCGTCGGTCGTTGGGAGCGAGACGAGCAGTCCGGGAGACGCGGGTTCGATGCCGAGGGCGGACAATCGTTTTCGGCCAACGTCGTGATGCAGGTCGTCGGATGCACCCAATTTTCCATTGGCCGCTCGCTGGGGGCGGTCGGCGGCCCATAAAAGGCTCCTTCACCGCCTTGGAGGCCGGACGCTGAAAAGCGCGGCAGAAAACCCCACTAAAAAAAGTTTCGACGCTGCCCATTCTCGGCCAAAAAGAGACAAAAAAAACGGCAGGGAAATCTGCACGGCTCGGACGACGACCTCGAGAACGGAAAGAAAGAAACGGCAACTGCTGGGACACGCTCCATTCCGTCTGTTCCGTCCGACAACACCCATTACACAGCCATGCCTGGTCGCCAGGCCCACGGGCGGCCGCTGCTGGCGGACCCGAACAAGAAGCGCAGGGGCGGCAAGAAGCCTGGAGGAGGAGACGGAAGAAGCGGCGGTCGGGCCGGCGGCGTCCCTTCTGTCGCCCGCAGCAGCGGCGGGGCGCCCCGGACACGGCAGGGCGGCCGTGTCGACGTCATGGCGCTCGCCGAGCAGCAGATTGGCGCGTCCCGGGCCAAGGGCGTGCGCGTGCGCGACCTTGAGATTGAGCGGGACGCGCCAAAGCGGCGACGCAACGCCGCCGCCGACGACGACGACGAAGACGGCGGGGACGATGACGAGGACGGCGGGGGCGGTGCGGCCAAGCGGCGGCGGCCCAACAACGACGACGACGACGACGGCTCGTCGGACGAGATCCACAGCGACAGCTCGGGCAACGAGTGGCGCGAGGGCGTCGGCAGCGACGACGACGACTCGGAGATTGACAGCGACGAGGCGTTTGGCGACAGCGACGACGACGCGATCTTTGATGCGTTTGCGTTCCGCGGCAGCGCGTCGCAGAACAAGAACAAAAAGGCCAAAAAGGCCAAAAAGAACAACGACGACGACGACTTTGGCGGCTTCGACGAGGTGCAGGACGGCAGCGACGAGGACGTGGGCGACGACGGCGCGGATCTGGGCGACGAGGCCATCGACCTGGCCGCGGCTCTCGACATTGTCTCGTCGGACGAAGACGAAAACGAGGCCGCGGCAGCCTCCCAGTCCAAAAAGGACAAGGCCCGGCGAAAGAGGGCGGCGCAGGCCGAGGACAGCGACTCGCCAGCGTCGGACGAGGCATCTAGCGTCTCCATGTCTGGTTCGGACGACGAGGGCGGCAGCGACAGCGACGCACAGTCGTCGACGGCCTCCTCAGACTTTGACAGCGACGACGAGGACGAGGACGAGGACGAGGACGAGGACGAGGACGTTGGCAAGGGGGACGCCCTCCAGAGCATCGCCTCGGCGTACGCTGCGGGCGCGGGCGACAGCGACGACGACGACGACGACGGCAGCGACGACGGCGGAGTGCGTGCTGCCAACCCGTACCAGTTCAACGCCGCGCTCGGCAGCAAAGACAAGACGCTCAAAAAGTCCATCAAGGCGGCAGCCGGCGCGTCCTCGGACAAGAAGCTCGGCGTGCCGCTGCTGCCCATGCAGCAGGCGCGGCAAAACCGCATGGCGGCGGCGGCCAAGGCGCACGAGACGCTGGACCGCTGGACGGACACGGTCAAGCACAACCGGCGCGCCGAGCACCTGACGTTTGAGGTGGCCGGCGCGCTGGCGACGTCGGGCCTCGACACGGCCACGCTGCTGCCGATCAACCACCGGTCGGCGCAGACAGACCTCGAAAAGACGATCCTGTCGATTATGGAGGAGAGCGGGCTGGGCCCGCAGGCGCAGGCGGCGGAGCGCGCGCAGCAGAAAAAGTCGGACGAAGAGACGGCCGTGCTGTCCCCCGAGGCGCTCAAGGCGCTCATCGGCCAGAAGCGCCGCGACCGCGAGCTGCAGTCGCGCGAGCAGGCGCGCGCGCGGCGCATCAAGAAGATCAAGAGCAAGGCCTACCGGCGCGTGCACCGGCGCGAGCGGCAGCGGGCCGAGGAGGCCCTGGACGACTCGGACGCGGAGCAGGACGCGGACCTGGACAGGGACTCGGAGGCCGAGCGCGAGGCGGCGCACCGGCGGCGCGCGCTCGAGCGCATGGGCGCGCGGCACCGCGACAGCCGCTGGGCGAAGCGGGCCAAGAACACCAACCGCGCCGCGTGGGACGACGAGTTCCGGCAGGGCCTCGTGGACATGGCGCGGCAGGACGAGGAGCTCCGGCGGCGCGTGGACGGCGCCGGCGTGGGCGGCGGCAAGGTCGGCAGGGCGGGCGCGAGCGACGGCAGCGGCAGCGACAGCGACAGCTTTGGCGAGGAGAGCGACGACGAGGCGTTCCGGCGGCGGGCCAAGGACAAGCTGGCCCAGGCCGGCGGCGCGGGTGCCGAGGAGGCGGAGCCCAAGGGCCTGATGGCCATTGCGTTTATGCAAAAGGCCGAGCTGGCGCGCAAGCGCGAAAACGACGAGGCCGTGGCCGAGATCCTGCGGGATCTGAGCCGGGGCGACGACAGCGATGCCGACATGGTCGACGGCGACGAGGACAAGGACGACGAGGGCGCGGCCGACGGCGTTGTCGGGCGTCGGACGTACGGCGGCGAGACGCGCGCGGCGGCCGGCGCCAGCGACCGACGGCGCCCGCCGCGCCCGCCCAAGGCGGCCGAGCCGACGGCGGACGCTGCGGACGACGGCGCGGCCGCGGCCGCGTCTCCTGCGCCGGCGCACGCCAAGGACGTCTCCAGCACGTTCCCGGCCCGCAAGGCCTCGGAGCCGGGCGCGGCCGGCTCGTGGACGATTGTCGGCAAGAGCAGCAGCGGCGGCGGCGGCGACAAAAAGGCCCAGAAGAGCACCAGCAGCAGCATGGCCGGCGTCGACGCCGCGCCCGGGCTCACGTCGGACGGCCGCCTGGTGCTGTCGGCCGTCGTCGATGACGTGCTGGCGCAGAACAAGGCCGCGGAGGACCGCGCCGGCTCCAAGCAGGCGGCCAAGGCGGCCAAGGCGGCCAAGGCGGCGCCGGCCGACGGCGAGTCGGAGACGTCGTCGTCGGGCTCGTCGGACAGCGAGGACGACGCCGGCTCCGCCGGCCGCCGCAGCAAGCACTTCCGCTTCCGCGCGGACAACGAGCGGCTGCTGCGCAAGGCGCTGGGCGAGGACGGCGCGGCGGCCGAGTTTGCGGCGGAAAAGGCGCGGCGGGCGGCCGAGGAGGCGGCGGCGTGGGAGGACGAGCAGGCGCGGGCGAGCGGGCGCACGGGGACGCCGGCGGCGGCGATGCCGGGCTGGGGCTCGTGGGTGGGCGACGGCGTGAGCAAGCGGGCGGCGAAGCGGGACCAGCGGGCGAGCGGCGGCCGGCCGAAGACGGCGGCGGCGGCGGCGACGGCGGCGCGGCGGGACGCCAAGATGGAAAAAGTCATCATCAGCGAGAAGCGCGTGCGCAAGACGGAACGGTACCTGGCGACGCAGCTGCCGCACGAGTTTGAGACGCGGACGCAGTACGAGCGGTCGCTGCGGCTGCCGGTGGGCCCCGAGTGGTCGACGACGTTTGCGTTCCAGGACGCGACGAAGCCGCGCGTGCTGAAGAAGCAGGGCGTGGTGCTGCCGATGGCAAAGCCGCGGATGTGATGGAGGGGGTGAGAAGGGTAAAGTGGAGGACTATTCAAAGCAAGGAATTGAAGTATTCAAGATTCAAGTATTCAAGTATTCAAGAAGTATTCAAGGAATTTCAAGGAATATTTGAAATATTCAGAAATATTCAGAGATATTCAAGAATTTCAGAAGAATTCAAGAAAAATTCAAGAAAGATGTAAAAAGAAATCAAGAAATATTCAAAGAAATATCCAGAAATATTCAGAAATGACAAAAGAAATAACCAACGAAAGTAATCAAAAAAGGTATCCAAAGAAACCAAAGAAAGTAACCAAGGAAAGACCAAAGAAAGACCAAAAGCCAAAAGACCAAGAAAGAGAAAAACCAAGGACCTATGCAGCATAATACAATGACCAAAAGGCCCACCAAAGGACCTACCAAACGTAGACTATTCGTACATAGGAAAGGGAACGAGCAAGAGGACAGCACCGGAGGACCGACCAGAGGACGGCCGGAGGACAACCGGACAGACGGCCTCCCTCACGCGCCCAGCCCCACGAGGCTGTAGACGCCCGACAGCGCCTGGCCCAGCGCCTTGTCGAGCGCGTCGCCCGGGCTGACGTAAAAGGCCAGGGCAATGATGACGTAGAGGCCCATCAGCATGGCGCCCTCGAGGTAGTTGGACTTGCCGTCCTGGACGGTGTAGGCGACGACGAGCACGCTCAGCGCAAAGACGGTGGTCTCAAAGGTCTCGAAGCGCAGCGACATGGGCTGGTCCAGCACCAGCCAGCCGACGATGACGAGCGCCGGCGTGACGAGCAGGGCGATCTGGATGGACGAGCCCAGCGCGACGCCCAGGGCCAGGTCCATCTTGTTGCGCGTGGCCACGACGCAGGCCGTGACGTGCTCGGCGGCGTTGCCGACAATGGGCAGCAGGATCAGGCCGATGAAGCTCTTGGAGACCTTGCCCGTGGCCACGATGGCGTCGATGCTGTCGACGAGGTACTCGGCGCACACGGACACGAGCACGGTGACGACGACGAGCACGGCGCCCGCGGACCACGGGCTCATGTGGGGCTCCTCCTCCGGCTCGGCCCCGGCCGCGCGGGCCGCGGGCGCCGCGCCGTCCTCGTCGTCGCTGTCGCCCTCGACGCTGTGCAGGCCGTTGGCAAAGGCCGAGGGGGTGGTCTCGGGGTCGAACAGGTTGGCGTGGGTGCGCAGCTGGAACCAGAGGAAGAGCACGTAGAGCAGCAGCAGGATGATGGCGGTGCCGCGGGAGAGGACGAGGATGGAGGCGTTTTTGGCGTCCTCGTCGGCGGAGTCGTCGATGGCGTTGTAGAGCTGGGGGTTAGCGGGGGAGAAAAGAAAAAAGAGGTAAAAAAAAAGGAAAAAAAGAAAAAAGGAAAAAAAGAAAAAAGGAAAAAAGGAAAAAAGAGAAGAAAAAAAAAGAAAAAAAGAAAAAAAGAAAAAAAGAAAAACGAAAAAACAACACAGAGATTCGACTCACCGTCGCCGGGATAATCATCGACGCCATCGACAGCGCCATCAGCGAGCAGCTCGTCTGCGCAGTCACCGAGGCAAAGCTCTGCTCCATCGGGTTGTTGTCGCGGTCGCGCATGTTCCAGATGCCGCCGAGCAGAAAGCACATGCCCAGCACCAGCAGCAGGTTGGACAGGATGGACCCCAGCATCGACGCCTGCACGACCTCGATCTGGCCCTGGCGCAGCGCCACGATGCTGACAATCAGCTCGACGGCGTTGCCAAAGGTGGCGTTGAGCAGGCCGCCCAGCGACTCGCCCAGCCGCACCGAGATCTCCTCCGTGGCAAACGACAGCACGGCCGCCAGCGGGATGATGGCGAAAAAGTTGAGCGTGAACACGGCCGCCGCGCTCCAGCCGAGCGCGCCGGCCGCGATGCCCACCGGCACAAACACGAGCAGCACGTTGACGGGGCTCGAGTAGAGCGTGGCCTTTGTGATGTTGAGCACGTGCGCCGCGTAGCGCGTGACCGCGCGCGGGCTGTCGTAGCCGGGCGTGTGGTGCTTGTCGAGGAGCAGGCGCCGCGCGAAGCCGCGCGCGTCGCCGTTGCCGGCGCCGGCGCCGTGCGCGTGCGGCACGTAGGCGCCGGCCAGCAGCGGCGCGGTCTCGCCGGCCTGCGCGCCGCCGAGGCTGCTCACGCGGCTCGCGGAGCCGCGGCCCTCGCCGTCCGTGGCGCCGTACAGGCCGTTGACGGCCTTTTGGATGCCCTTGCGGAACGGAACAGTCGCTTCGTCGCCGGCAGCCGGGTTAGCATTGCTGTCGTGGCCGTTGGGGGCCGGGGGCGGGGGCATGGCGGCAGAGGAGATGGGTGTGTTGGGCAGAGGCGGCTCAGACCATGTCTTGCGGGCCGAGGGGGACGAGGAGCGAAGGACGGGGAGGCGGGCGTGGCAGATGCTTTATCAGACGGGCGGGAATGGAGCGACAGCTCATTTGGATGCGACGCTTGGCCGACGGGGTCTAGGGCGTGACGGGACTGGCGTGACGGGACTGAAACTTACACATGGTGGAGCGGTAGTAAAAAGGCGTAAACGAGACAAGCGGAAGAAAAAAAAGAAAAAGGAAAAAAAAGAAAAAAAAGAAAAAAATATAAAAAATAGAGAGAGAAAGGGAAAAATGGTAAAAAAAAGAAAATAGAGAGAAATCAACCAAACGTCGAGGCCGACGTCACACGACTCTTGCAGAGCCAATATTGGAAAGATTGGGCAGACGCAGCTCTTTGCCGGTGCCGTGCTGGGCTAGCTGCACAGCTACGCAAAACAAGTCCCGAAAAGGAGCGTCTTGCTTGGAGTCTTGCTCCTTTCGTCTCTTGTCTCTGCGTTTGGTCTGGTGCGTTAGAAAGTAGCGGAAGCCGGCAAAGCAACGGGGAGAGCCGTGCACCGCGACTCGCGGGACGGCCAGCAGGCGCACGTGCTGGGGACGAGCAGACGTGAGGACGTGACAGACGTGTGATGGATGTGCTTAGTAAGCAGTTACAGGACACCGAAAGCTGGGAGAACAAGGCGTCCAATGCTGTCCTTCGGCCGATGCTGTCCTGCCAAGGGCGCGATGCAACGGTGCCATGCACTGAGCCACTGCCACGGCGCCACGGTGTTTGCTCAAGTGCAAAACGGGATTGTGAGGAGAGGGGATGGTAGGGGATGCTGCGAGGAGAACGACAGATGACAGAAGGCTGGACGGCGTCTGGGCTTCTGCTGCGTTGTGCACTTTCTGCTGCGTCCTGCACGTTCTGCACGTTCCGCACTCGTCCTCGTCCTGTAGCATTGAGGAGCAACGCCAAGGCTGCGCCCGAGGAGACAGCAAATGGACGTACCAAAGGGACGGGTCTTGCGGACAGACAGACTGCAGGCCGTGGCGTCTTGACAGATACGCACGATACGAGCTGTTGGTCGGAGACGGATGGCGGCCACACGTCGAGATGCAAGGATGGAGGATGTCGAGGATGCCTGTCGAGAACGTGTCGGGACGTGTCGAGGATGGCTCGGGAGCGAAAGCGGACGCGAAAGCGCAACAGAGTCGTATCGCCAACGGCAATGACACGGATCGATAAAGATGAGCGCTTTGTGGATGAGTCGGAAATGGACGTGGTCGTGTTGATGGTTGCGGTGTGTGCAGCAAGAGAAAACGGCAGCTTCCCAGAGGTCAAGAGACGGAAAAGTGGGGCGAAAAGAGGCAGCCGACAGGAGCGGGTCTGGGCGCAGCAGGAGCACGGCAGCTTGCTGCCCTTTTTGGAAAGTGGGCATGTACTACGTCAGATCAGGGAAGCTACGACACAGGTCTGTGCACACGACGTACGAATATTACAGTGATGCTGCATGCATATGTATGTATACATACATATATACTCGCACATAGTGCAGATGAGCACAATCAAACCAATCCGAAGAAGCCGCGCTACGAGCCGTCTGCGTCTCTCGCGTGCCAAGCGTGGCTGTGAAGCGCAGCGAGGAGAAGGGGACGGGGAAGAAAGGCACAGAATTGACGACAGAATTGACGACAGAAAGGCTGCTGGTCTCGTTGGCCCGTCGAGATGTACGACGTACTCTGCGCAGTCCTTTTCGATTGGCCATCCGTCCATCCAAATGTGCTGCACAGGCAGATACGTGTATGCACCCCCCAAAAGCTCGCCTCCTCGGCACCTCAAGAGTACAACAACGCTGTCGGTCAGCATGGCGTCGCCGGGGGGAATGACAGTCCTGGCCGGACTCACCTGCTGTGTAGCACAGATACCACGTGCGGCTGGCGCCCTGGTCGAGCATGCTGGCGTCAAAGTCGGGGCGGGCAAAGAAGCGCCAGGCGTCGGCGGGCGCGGCGGTGGCCCAGTTGCCGTAGAGGACGCCGCGCCAGCCGCCCTGGGCGCGGTCGGCGCGGCCGCCGGCAAAGGCGTCGTGCCACTCGCGGCGCACAAAGGCGGGCGGGCGGCACAGGGGCGAGCAGGGCAGCAGCGGCAGCATGTGGATGCCGTGGATGAGCTCGGGGAGGTGGCCGAAAAAGGTGGTGTGGTCGATCTTGTTCTCGTAGAGGATGCCGGCGACGGCGTTGGCGGCAAAGGCGGGCGGCAGCTCGGTCTGGCCGGCGCCGTAGTAGTAGTAGGTCTGCAGCGCGCGCGCCAGCACGGCCAGCATGAGGTTGCCGCGCGCCTCCATGGCGCGGTCGCCGGCGGCGCGCCCCCACATCTTGAGCGCGTACAGCGCCATGGCGTCCTCGGAGCTCGACTCGTGGTTCTTGCCGTCGACGGCCGCAAACAGGCCGCTGGCCCAGCTGTGGCCGTGGTACCAGTCGAAGCTGCGGAACACGGGGAAGCGGCCGTCGCGCGCGCTCGGGTTGGCGTAGTCGCGCGCCAGCAGGTTGACAAAGGCCGCGTTGGCCCGGCCCCACGCCGCGTCCAGGTGCGCCGCCACGGCCGCCGCCAGCACGTAGTAGCCGTAGTGGAAGTGGTGGTCGTTGTAGTACGTGTTGCCAAAGTCGGCCAGCGGGTCGCCCGACCGCAGCGCCGCCGTCGACACCACGCCGCCCCACTGCGCGTCGTACGCCCACGGCTGCCGCTGCCGGTTCGCCGCAAAGCGCGCAAACGCCGCCTGCAGCTGCCGCAGCCCGCGCTGCGCCGCCGCCGCGTCGCCCAGCACGTCCGCCGCGCACAGCACCACCAGCGCGAACTTGGCCAGCGCCTTGCCGGCAAAGTACGCCGAGTCGAGGTCCGTCTGCGCCAGCACGTCCTCGCCCAGCTCCCGGCGCGCCGTCGCCCCGAGCAGGTCGGCCGCCGCCTTGGGCAGCAGGCGCGCGGCTGGCACGGCCGCGCGCGCCGTCGCGCGCGTCGCCGGGTCCCACGGCAGAAAGCCCATGCGCGCCGGCAGCTGGCGCTCGACCATGGTCCACGCGTCGGCCAGCACGGCGCGCGCCGTGCCCTTGACGCGCGTGTCCATGGCCACGTGGTACTGCACGGCCGCGCGCGTCGCCGCGTCAAACGACGCCAGGTGGTGCGGCAGCGCAAACAGCAGCAGCGGCGTGCGGCGCGCAAAGCCGGCGTCGCCCGCAATGTCGGCTTTTTCAAAGGAAAAGCGGTACGTGCCGCGCTCGGGGTTGGTGTCGGCGTCCGCGTCGGTGTCCACGCCCGCGTCCACGTACGCGTCGGTGCCGGCGTCGTCCACCCCCGCCTCCCCCGTCAGCCGCACGCCGTGCGCAAACACGCCGGCCGCGCGGTCGTAGACGCCCAGGTCCTGCGCCGGGCTCAGCACCCGCGCCGCCTGCAGCGTGCCGTGGAACGGCCCGCGCGCCTCGACGGCGTGGTCGCCCGTCTTGTGCAGCTCCACGTCGGGGCCGCCGCCGCCGCCGCCGCCGCCGCCGCCCGCCGCCGCCCGCGCATACACCGCCCACGTGCTCCCGCTCGCCGTCTCCACGACAAAGCGCCGCACGCCCGGCTTGGGCGCCGCGCTCGTGACCGACACAATGGGCTCGGCCGCGCGCAGAATGGGCCGCGCGCCGCCGTAGACGGCCGTGACAAAGCCCAGGCCCTGCACCAGCGGCACGCGCATGGCCGGCGCCGCCGCGCTGCTGCTGGGGCTGCTGGGGTGCAGCAGCATCGTCACCGACATGTCCATCGGGCTGTCCACGGTCACGGCCGTCTGCGGGCCCAGCGCGTCCGCGTCGAGCACCAGGTCCTGCTCCAGCGGCGGGCTGTAGAAGAAGGCGGGCGGGTCGCCGCGGTGCCCGCACGGCCCGCCGGCCGGGCCAAACGTGCGCTGGTCGGGCGTGGGGCACGACACCGCCAGGCCCCAGCTGTGCGTCGGCGCGCGCCCGCGGTTCCAGCACACCGAGTAGGGCAGCGCGTACACGGGCAGGTCCTTGTTGCCCACCAGCAGGTTGGTGTAGAAGTTGTTGGTCGGCAGCGGGCCGGCGTGCGGCCGGCCGTTGTGGGACGCCGCCGGCCGCGGGACCGGGTGGTCTGTGATGGTCGGGATCGAGGCCGGCAGGCCGCCGTCCGCGGCCGTTGCGCCGGGCACCGGCGTGAAGATGTCCATGGTTGCTGTTGTGGCGGTGGCGGGGCAGCCGCGTAGCGCGAGGCCGTCATACTCGTAAGTACTCGTACGAATACAGCACGGCACAGCACGGCCGTAGCGCCACAGCGCTATCGCAAGCCACAATAGGCCCAATGCAGCTTCTGTCGGCCGTGCTCGCTTGTTCTGCGCAGCCAGCCGCCTACAGTCCTACGGCGTCCTCAACGGCGTGCGCCGTGCCGGCCACGCCTCAGCGCTCGTCCATCGCCGCCAGGTCCGCCTCGGCGTCGCGGGCCCGCCGGTTCCCGGCGGCCTCGCCGCCGTCGCGCTGGCGCTGCGCCTCGCGGGCGGCCCGGCGGCACCGGCGCACGGTGCGGCGGTCCAGCACCCACGGCCGGCGCAGCGTCGCCTCGGCAAACGCCTGCGCCTTGGCCCAGAAGCGCACCTCGAGCTGCGTCGCCCGCAGCACGGTCAGCCGCACGGCGTGCACCTGGATGGCGGACCGGAACGTCCGCAGCTCGCCGCGCACGTCGACGACGACGCCGGGCGCGTCGACCACGGGCAGCGCCGGCGCCGGCGCGTGTCCGTGCCCGTGCCGCGCGCCGCCCGGCGCGGCCACGGCGCACTCCACGGTGGCGCCGCTGCCGTCGTCGACCGTGTACACGCGGCGGCCGTAGTACTCGGCGCAGGCCACGACGACGCCGGCGATGCGCACCCACTTGATGGGGTGGTTGAGGTGGAAAAAGACGTTTTGGCCTGGGCTGTCAGGGCTGTCTGGCTTTGGGGGGCGGGACGGGACTGCCGGCGCACCTTCAAACTCGGCGTACTGCACGAGCCGCGCGACGTCGGCGATGCGCATGGGACACCACCGGTTGAGCGTCGGCGACAGGTGGAAGCAGTACTGACCGTAGTACGCGATGGGCGCGGGCGGTGCGGCCGCGGCAGCCTCTCCGGCGTCGGTCATGGCATGGCGTGGAGGTTTGGTTGGTGTTGGTACGCGAAGATGATGCTGTGGCAAACAATGGCGTAGGTACAGCGATACGTACGGCGTGGTACGGCGGTACAGGCGCTATAGCGGGGCACGCCGCGTTTGGTGACGCGACGCGCCTGTAAAATTGACTTAACGATAATATTGACTGCAGCAACCAGACTCTTTGCTGTTTTCTTTTTCTCTTCTTCTTTCCCACCTTTTCCTTACACAGCACCCCTCAGCATGGACGCCGACGACCGCGACGACCACAACCCCGACGACGACCTCGCGGCCGGCGAGCCGCCCGCCATCGACCCGTACGCCGTCCTCGGCCTCGACCGGGCGGCGGCGCCGTCGGCCGACCAGGTCCGGTCGGCGTACCGCAAGGCGGCGCTGCGCTGCCACCCCGACAAGGTCGCGCCCGGCCAGCGCGCGGCCGCGCACACGGCGTTCCAGGAGGTGGCCCTCGCGTACGCCGTGCTGTCGGACCCGGCGCGCCGGCGGCGCTACGACGAGACCGGGTCGACGGCCGAGAGCGTCGCCGCCGACAGCGACGGCTTCAGCTGGTCCGACTTTTACCGCGCGGCCTTTGCCGACGCCGTCAGCGCCGACGCCATCGAGACGTTTGCGGCCGCGTACCGCCGCTCCGACGAGGAGCGCGCCGACGTGCTGGCCGCGTACACGCGCCACCGCGGCAGCATGGACGCCGTGTACGCGTCCGTCATGCTGAGCGACGTGCTGGCCGACGACGACCGCTTCCGCGCCATCATCGACGCCGCCATTGCCGCCGGCGACGTCAAGGCCTACAAAAAGTACACCGAGGAGCCGGCCGCCGCCAAGCGCGCGCGCCGCGCCGCCGCCAGCAGCGAGAGCCGCGAGGCCGAGGCGTACGCCAAGGAGCTCGGCGTGCACGACAAGCTGTTTGGGGGGAGGGGAGGGGAGGGCAAGACCACGGCCAAGACCACGGCCAAGACCAAGACCAAGGCCAAGGCCAAGGCCGAGGACAGCCAGGCCGGCCTGGCGGCGCTGATCCAGAAGCGGCAGCAGGACCGCTCGGCAGCGTTCCTCGACAGCCTGGCGGCCAAGTACGGCGCCTCGGACAAGAAGAAAAAGGGCGGCAAGAAGCGCGCGGCCGGCGCCGACGCAGACGACGAGCCGTCCGAGGAGGCCTTCCAGGCCGCGGCCGCCCGGCTCAAGAGCGGCAAAAAGGCAAAGCGGTGAGCGGACGGGGGGACGGGACGGCACAGCACATTGGGCACGGCGTTTCAGGGCGTTGGGGCGAGCGAGGATGCTGACTTCCATGGTGGTTCTTTAGCCGCCTAGAATCTGTTTAGGCGTCTTTCAGCGCCTGGGATGGTAATGATCATATTCAATGCGTCGGAGAGGCTGCAAACAACAAAATCATTTAACAAAACACTGCTGTGACCACCTGAAGATTATTACTTCTTTCACACTCGTGGAAGCTAGCCAAAGTTTGCTATGCCGAGCATGAATACCACAAACCGCGTTGGCCTCCGCAATCAGCAACCACTATGAACCACTATTAGGCCGCCACTATTACAGTGGATATTGCCGAGCGGAACACTGCATCGCCTACGACATCCCCCTCCACCAACCTGCACTCACGCCGCTGTCATGGCCGCAACGCCGGACCCTGACGGCCGCCACCGGGCCTACATGCGGCAGGCGCTCGACCTGGCGCGCCAGGCGCCGCCCCGGCCCTCCAACTTTCGCGTGGGCGCCGTGCTCGTCGATGCCGACGCCGACGCCGTGCTGGCCGGCGGCTACACGCTCGAGCTGCCGGGCAACACGCACGCCGAGCAGTGCTGCCTGATGAAGCTGGCGGCCGCGCGCGGCGTGGCCGAGGAGCAGCTGGCCGCGCTGCCGCTCGACCGGCTGCCGCGCCGCCTGGCGCTGTACACGACCATGGAGCCCTGCTCGTTCCGCCTGAGCGGCCAGCTGCCGTGCGTCCAGCGCGTGCTGCAGCTGGCGGCGGGGTCGGCCCGCGAAGTCGCCGTGTATGCGGGCGTCGCCGAGCCCGCCACGTTTGTGTCCAACAACACGGGCCGCCAGACGCTCGAGGCCGCCGGCGTCCGGTTTGTCCACGTGGCCGGCCTCGAAGACGAGATCCTGGCCGTGGCCACGGCCGGGCACGAGAAGGGGGAGGGGGGAGATCAGGGAGAAGAGAGGGGAGGCGAAAAGGAAGGCGAGGCAAGGTAGATATAGATAGCCGTCCAGCTCGTCCATCTCGACGACAGCCTCGTGAGCATCTTCTCTGCCTCTCAGTGCAGAAGGACAGAATGTACTAGAAGGACAGATGGATCCCAAAACAAGACGGAATCAAATAAGTAAATGAGTAAATATATAAATAATAAATACATACATAAACCCTCGTGAGGATAGCCATGCCAAATGTCCCCAGATGCCTCCATGTCCGTTTTCGTCTCCGCCTCTCGGCATACTATACAGGATGCCATCGTTGCCCTGCGGACAAGCAAGCCGCGTGCTTGACCCCTCGTCCTCCCCGGCCGCCTAGATCTTGGCCCCCTCGAGAATCGGCTTGGCCGCGTCCGTCTGCCACCAGCTGACGCCCGGCTTGCCCGGAAACTCGTAGGCGTCCATGCTGGCGGGCTTCATCTCGACGCTGTAGCCGGCCTCGGTGGGCGTGGTGTAGTAGCCGTCGCGGATGACGGCCGGGTGCAGAAAGTGCTCGTGCAGGTGGTCGACGTACTCGAGCACCGACAGCTTGCCGCTGACGGCCACGTAGTCAATGGTGCTGAGGTGCTGCGTGTACTCGGGCAGCCCGACGCCGCCCGAGTGCGGCACAATGGGCACGTTGAACTTCTTTGCCATCAGCAGCACGGCCAGCACCTCGTTGACGCCGCCCATGCGGCAGGCGTCGATCTGGCACACGTCGATGGCGCCCGCCGCCAGCAGCTGCTTGAACACGACCCGGTTCTGGCACATCTCGCCCGTGGCCACGCCGATGCCGTACGGCCGCAGCGCGTCGCGCACGGCCTTGTGGCCGAGCACGTCGTCGGGCGACGTCGGCTCCTCGATGAACCACGGCCGGAACTCGCGCAGCGCCGTCATGTACTCGATGGCCTCGGGCACCGACCACACCTGGTTGGCGTCCACCATGAGCACGTTGCCGGCGTCGTAGCCGATGACGCGCCGCGCGATCGACAGCCGCAGCCGGTCGCGCGCCAGGTCGCCGCCCACCTTGAGCTTAAAGTGCCGGTAGCCCTTGCGCAGCGTGTCGCGCAGCAGCGCCTCCATCTTGTCCTCGCCGTAGCCCAGCCAGCCCGCCGACGTCGTGTACGCCGGCACCGCGCGGCTGTTCTCCGCGTCGCGCATGCGCGCCGCCTTGCCCGCCTCGGCCGCCCGCAGGATGTCCAGCGCCTCCTCGGGCGTCAGCGCGTCCGTGATGTAGCGGAAGTCGATGCAGCGCACCACCTCCTCGGGCGTCATCTCCGACACGATGCGCCACACCGGCTTGCCCAGCACCTTGGCCCACAGGTCCCACACCGCGTTGACCACCGCGCCCAGCGCCAGGTGGATGACGCCCTTTTCCGGCCCGATCCACCGCAGCTGGCTGTCGTTGACCAGGTACCGCCACGTCGCGCCCCAGTCCGCCGTCAGCGACGCCAGCGTGCGCCCGCGGATCCGGTCCGCCACGTGGTTGATGGCCGCGCACACAATGTCGTTGCCGCGCCCAATCGTAAACGTCATGCCGTGGCCCGCGTACGCCGCGTCGTCCGTCTCGAGGATGCAGTACGCCGCCGAGTAGTCGCCCGCCGCGTTCATCGCGTCCGAGCCCGTCTTGTCGAGCGACGTCGGGAACCGCACATCGCGCGTCTTCCACCCGGTGATGGTGATGTCGGGCATGGCGGGAGGGGGGGGGGGGGGTAAGGGGAGGCTGCGAGTTGGGGAGAGAGGAGAGAAGAGAGTTGAAGGAGAGAGAGGAGGAGGAGAGGAGGAGAGGAGGAAGGCGTGAGGATGCCGTGGTCTGAGGAAGGAGCGAACGTGGGGAAAGAAACGGGCCTGACCGGCCGCCACTGCTTCTATATGCGCCTCGGCCGGCCTGGAAGACGCATTTATTTTCTCCGTCTGAGAATGTCCGTCCGCAATGCCCCTGACACCCTTTTTTTGTCGCTTGTCTGCTTGTCTACTCTGCGGCAGTCTGTCGCCGTCGTTGCCGGCGCCTTCCTCGTGTCCCCACACGCAGGTCGCGCCTGCCCGCGGCCGACTAACACCGGGCGACTGCTTCTTTGGGCGTCTGTTCCTGTTCTCGGAGCGGCCCCCAGAGCTCTAGTGAGGGGCAAGCAACAGGCTAGCCCTGTGCGCTGTGGCGGCGGGGGAGCAGAGCCGAAGCGGCTTCTGATTGATGGAGAAACTGTTCTCTCCGAGAACTTTCATATTGGACCGACTGTCGCTCTCAAGTGGAGTGGCAGTTGCGGGGGAAATATCTCAGCAGATGTTCAGTAGGTGTTTTCAGTAGATGTATATGATATTCCAGTAATATTCCAGTAAATATATCAAAATGTCAGTAATATTCCAGATATTTAGTAATATTCAGTAAATTCAGCACACACGGCCCATGGCCGGAATGCCGCTGCCCGCCTCCGGAAGGGAGCCTTGGCCCGGGCCCGAGAAGCCTTGCTCTGGCTGCCGGAGGCGTCGCGCCCGTTCCGCACACCCACCGCGTTGCTGCAGCAGGCCTTCTGCTGTGCAAGCTTGATGCTGTACATGTGATGCCGTGCATGCTTCATCTGCTGTGCTTGCTGCTGCCGGCCACGCGCAGAGTCCGAGACACGGACAGCGAATGGAACATGCGAGGTGCTGTGCGTGTGTTTGTTTCGAGTAGAGAACTCTGTATAGGGGACTGCGTTGAAGCTGCGCGTTGCCTGCAGTGCAAGAAAGGGCCGCGGCGGACCGGCCTGGCATCGAGGCATTTTCATGCACGGCATGCACGACATTGCCTTTCGGCCTCTTTTTTTCCTCGGCAGAGTCAAGCAGACGCCAGACGCAAGACGCCAGACGCAAGACGCCAGACGCATGACGCCAGACAGCCAGGAGAAAGAAGAATAAAAAATGCGCATTCAAAGCTCTCTTTGCCCGATCGAGGCAAGGGGCTGTCAATACGAGGCGGCTGAGAACAAGATCAACCATTTACGCGCTCGCCTTTCGGCTGGGCCTGGCCGCAGGCTGGCTAGCCTCTGTCTGCAGGTGCTCTGAGACAGCGCCGGGTTGGAGACACTGGGCATCGCAAGGAAGAAGGGCAAGACGGCAAAAGAAAGACACAGGAAAACCCTGAAGCCCCGGGACCGAGACCTGCAGTGTTCAGCGTCCAGTAGATGTACTTACGATGCCGGCCCAGGCCCGCAGCGGCTCTCGTATTTGCAGATACGAGTCGTTTGTCTTGGCGGGACGCGGGAGCCGTCTGCCGCCGCGGCCGTCGTTGTCGGGGGTCTCTTTGTCGGGGCGGCGCCTCCCGCTGGTCTCGAGGATCAGCAGGTCAGACCAGCCGGCCTCTTGTTTTCACGAGCAGCCATAGAGGACGATGAAGCTGTGGTGGGGAGGACGTTCCTAGAGGAAGAAAGAAAACAAGAAAAAAGAAAACCTCGTATAAGTGAGGTGGGTCCTCTTCCTTCGCCTCCAGCATCTGCTGCTGCACGGCCTACGTCGTAAAGAGGCTGGAGCTTGCATGGTCTTTTTTTTCTTTATTTTTCGAGATGGTGAAAAGATCTCTGCAGCGGTCCACTCCTTCGGCGTCGACTGTCTCTGCGGCAGGATATTTTTGGCTTTTAGCTGGCACGAGCAAGTTCACTCCACAGTGGCGTGCTGTTGCGATGTAAAGTTTGCAGGCGCTGCAGTACTGCTGTACGAGTACGAGTAATACGGAGTACTCGTACACTCGTGAGATACTTTAGACGATATGGGCCGGACCGTCGTCTGTCTCTCCCGCATTCCAGCTATCCGCATTCTTTGCCTGGCAGGACGAGTACTCTTCTCTCCACCCGTTCTGTGTCTGCACAAGTATGCTGTACACATATCAAAAGAATAAATCGTAGAGAACAAAACCTACTCGTGCATGCTCGTACGCAGGAAACGTGACTTCCGCATGGTACTTTCTTGTGGCTGGGAGAAGCCAGAACAGCTGAGACCTGCAGATGGGCACGCCGTATGCGCACCGCCCAGCCCTCCAAACCCGATGACGTGGGTTCGTGCACGGGCCAGCCCCTCGTTTTCAATGCACGGATGTGTCTTCTCGTGTTCCTTGTTTTGTTGCCTTGTTTTGTTGCCTTGTTTTCACGCTGTTGTTCCCTTTCCATGTCGTTGTTTTTTGGTGATGCAGAGCGCAAGCATCTGCAATCCGGCACAAGCACAGCAAGCCTCGGCCGACGCTGTGCGAGTGCGGGCTTGCGGCCGTGCGACATTCGGCATCTTGCCATTGTCGTAGTTTGTCGTAGCAGAAGAAAAAAAGAAAACACAAAAACAAGAGCCAGAGAGCAGTACCTCCACAGCGCTGTACGATGCGTGGCGGGCCATGTACCCGGCGCTTCCTAACTTAGCACCAGCCCCACTCACCCCCCAGCCCACCCAGCTCGTCTTGCACGTCATGGTTGCTCCTTGGTTGCTCCTTCTCGTTTTGCTTCCTGGCGCATTGGGCTCGTTCTGTGCTTCGCGCCTTCCTCGCGTGGCTGTTGGGCGAGCTCTTGCCGGCAAGTCTTTGCGATGCCGACATCTCGACGTCAACTACAATTGACCAGAGAGACCTCTTTTTCTTTTGCAAGACACGCCTCCAGCAGCACCACACCACCACCGCCCACCACACCCCACCCTGTCTCGTATGCCGTCCTGCCCACCAGCTCCTCTTGACAGCGTCTGCAGCCGGCGGCGCGGATTGGTGGCTAGCGACTGCAGGCCGTGAAATACGAGGTTTGGCCTGGGCCAGTCAGCCTCTTTCTTTTTTTCTCTTGACCCAAGAGCCGAGTGTTGAGCTCTAGCGTCGTCTGCGGCCCACCGCCCAGCCGGCGTGGCCCTCCTTCGACAGCTCGTCCTGCTGGAGCATGAGGTAATCGTGCGTCAAGACGGCCGTGAGGGCATGGACGAGGCAGCAGAGCGGCAGAGAACAGGGCTCGAAACGACTACCAGCGCAGAACGAAGCGGGAGCCGCTATCATGCAGCCAAGAACCGAAAATCAATGGGCTGGTCCTCGCACATCGATCTCGATATGCGGGCGGGCCTTTCAGCCTTTCATATAACTGCCCCTCGCCGACGGCGTATTTCCGTTTTCTTGTTATTTTTTTCGTCACATCTTTTTCTGTTGAGGAACATTTGTTTTCTTTTCTTTCTTTCTACGCTCGCTCACGGCCCAAGGCATCGTTCAACGTCGTCACCTCTTCAAAGGCAATCCAGAGGACAATCCGGACAATCGGGAGAGGAAGGAGAGACAAGCAGAGACAAGCAGAAACAAGCAGAGACAAGGAGAGACCCCGACTCGCCACGCTCCGTCCGTCGTCTCCACCATGGCGACAACCGAGCGCCGCAAGAGCATCTCGCTCTTTTTCGGCTTTGGCAAGCAGGAGCCCAAGCCCGACGCCATGCCGGACGGCTACCCGAAGCTCCGGCGCAAGCTGCAAAAGGTCACCAAGCAGACCGACGGGCCCGAGCCGGCAGCCCTTGCGGCCCCCGGCGTGCAGACCGTCAGGCTGCCCGGCGACGACCACTTTCTGGCGACAAAGTACGACGCTGCTCGGCCGCCCCCCGGCCGCGCGCCCGCGCCGGCCGAGGCGAAGCCCGCCCGGGAGGACAAGCGGAGCTGGCGCGACAGCAAGCCGCGCTTCTTTTCCCGGTCCTCCAGCGCCAGCCGCGTGCCCACGTCCAGCGCGCCGCGCTCCGCCAGCCTCACGCGCGTCACCGCCGCCACGGCGCTTCCGGGCACGGCCACGCGGCCCGTCTCGTCCTGGGGCGAGACGGGCGAGCCGCATCGCGGCGATGCCCAGAAGAAGACAGTCCAGGGGGCGGCCCAGGAGGCGGCGCCGGGGGCACCCCAGCCACGGGCCTTGCCGATGACGGAGGAGCACGAGCGCGCCAGCGCGCAGCGCCGGCTCGGCCAGGCGCAAAAGACGCCGCCGTCTGCCTCGCGCACAGGCCGCTTGACGGCGCCCCAGCAGCAGGAGCAGGCCGTGCCCGAACCGTGGGCTGCGCGTCCGTACCCGCAGTTCCACCGTCCGTACAGCCAGGCCCAGCAGCAGGCTCCCTTTTCCGCGGCCGCCAGCCGGCCGGCCGGCAGCGCTCTGCGCAAGCCGGCCGGGCTGGCGCCGGTCTCTGTGTCCGCGATGCCCGTGTCGGGCCTGTCGCCGGCTCCGTCCTCGGCCGGGTCGGGCTCGGCCAGATGGGACTCGTCCAGATCAGACTCGTCCGGCTCCATGCACTCGCCCACGGCGGCCGGCTTCAACTTGTCGTCTGCCTCGCTTGCCCTCACGGCCGCGACGTCCATCGACCCGTCCGACAGCACCCCGCCCATGTCCGCCCGCTCTGTCGTCGGCTCCTTTTCTCGCGCCCCTGGCCGGAGGAAGAGCACCAAGTTTGACTTTGACAACGACAGCTCGGACAGCTCGGACAACTCGGACAGCTCCGACAGCGGCAGCGACCGCGACGGCCGCCGCGTCGTCCCGGAGCTGTCCTACCTGTCGGGCAGCTCGGCGCCCAGCTCGCCCCTGTCGGTCTCATCTGCGGACGCATCGTCGCCGGCGAAGCCGCGCCGCAAGGTCAAGACGCCCGTCTACGCCATTGGCCAGCTCGAGAGCGGAGGCGGCGGCGACGCGCTGCATGGCAAGGCGGCCGGCGTGAACAAGGGCGATGCGGCCGACAGGGCCGAGCTGGCCGAGTTCAGCCTGCTCCAGTCCAAGTCGAGCATCGAGTGCATCGCCGAAGAGTACCGCGCCCTTCTTGCTTCGCGCAACTCGCAGACCGACGACGCGCGCTCGGAGGCGCATGTCGACGCGCAGCCCCGCGGCCGCAGCGGCGCCAGCCAGGCCCAGGCCCAGGCCCAGCGCAGGTTTATGCTGGCACCGCCCAGCCACGCCGCCGCCGACTCGCCGCTTCTGCCGGCCGCCGTCCTGCAGGACTGGCTGCCGCGCACCTCGCTCGGCATCCAGTCCCCGCCTCCGCCGATGCCGCTGCCGCCCCTCCGGACGCGCAGCAGCATGCTGGGCGTCGCCCACGCGGCCGGCGCCAGCACCAAGCAGGCCAAGCCGAGGACGGCCGCACCGCCGGCTCCGGCCCCGGCAGCGCAGCCAGACAACCTTGGTCTGCAGATCTGCGTGGACCTGCTCACGCGCGAGCTGTCGTCCGCCGTGGTCCGGCGGTCGTCGCCGGCTGCGGCCACGGCTGCGTCGCAGAGAGCCGCGGCGCGCCGCCAGCTGCAGCAGAACCGCATGGCCGGCGCCGGCACGCTGCCCATGTCGCCGATGCTGTCGTCGTCGTCGCCGCCTGCCTCGCCGGCCGACAACGCCAGCGCGGCCCTGCAGATCCTGGTCATGATTGAGGCGTACGAGCGGCTCCGCGACCAGCTCGTGGCCGACGCGCACAAGACGCAGACGGGCCGGCGGACGGCCGGCCAGGACGCCAGCACCGAAGAGATCGAGGCCATGTTTGGCGTGTGGCTCAAGGCGCTGTACCGGATCCACGACGGGCTGACGGAGACGGTCTGTGAGGACGTTGACAGCGACGAGCTGGACAATACGAGCGACAGCGACTACGAGGAATGATGTACGGCCGTCCTTTCTTTCTTTCTTTTGTTCTTTTCTTTTCCTCTTTCTTTCCTTCCTCTTTACACGCGACCACGACTGCAACGCACGGACACCAGGTTTTGTTGAAATTAATGTAATGACGTTCTTTTGTCTGGGATATGGTTAGAGCGGATTACATGACGGGACGAATCTAAAGGAGAATCAAAACGATTGGTTTAGATATCTTGGATACACACTTCTTTCTCAAGCACTGCGGCAACTCTTTGGAAACGACCGAGAGGACCGACTGCGTCACGGCAAACGGATGTCTGACAAAGCCGCTGCCTTATGCAAACGAGTCTTTCTGCTGCCGGCATTCCGTCTGCCCTTCCGTTTATTCACTCTGGCGGACAGACAGGAGAGGACTCTTGAGCGTCTGCCGCTTGGCCAAGACGACAAGACGACACATAAGACGACACAACGACACAACGACACAACGACACACCAAGACGACATCCACAGCAACACCAAACAGCCCTCCTCATCCCCGAGCGCGATGGGCGGCGTCGCCGTGAGCAAACGCCTGGTCATGCAGCAATGGCTGGACTTTTACAACACCGACAGCCTCGCGCACTGGCAGCAGCTGATGGCCGCGCTCGGCCTCGACGGCCCCTTTGCCAGCAAGACGCAGTGCCGCAAGGTGAGGCCGCCGTCCCCGTGCTGCTCCCGGCGGCCCTGCTGACCGCCCCAGGCCCTCCGGCACGTCTGGGTCAACATCCGCGACTTTCTCGACGACATTGTGCTCGGCCGGCCGGTGCGCCGCCACGGCAGCGCGGCTGCCCTGGTCCGCTACACGTTTGAGAACCACCGGTTCTTTTCGAAAAAGAAGATTGTGTCCGGCAGCCCGCTGGCAGGTCTCATGAAGTGTCTCACGTGAGCAGGCGGAACAGGAGGGGGGGGGGAGCTGGCAGACGGAAACATGTCATAGATAAGAGTATGCTACAGAAGTCATACGAGGAGCCAGCAGAATAAACAATCCATGGACGATAGAAAGGATGCCGTGTGCCGTACGCCGGTGATCTCTCTCTCTCTCTCCCCCCCGCCCTCTCTCCCGCTCTCCCTCTCTCTCTCCCTCTCCCTCTCTCCCTCCCTCTCTCTCTCACGCCCAGTGATCTCCCCCCCCCCTCACGCACGAATTTCCCACAGCCGCGTCTTGCCCGTGTCGTTGCCCACGGCCAGGACGTCGCTGTCGCGGCCAAACGCCACGGCCGTGACGCGGCCGAGCGGCGTCTTGCTCGTGGGCCAGTTGCGGTACACGGTGGCGCTGGGCAGGTGCACGAGCCGCAGCGCGTCGCGCTTGTGCTTGCTGGCAAACGCCATGAGCTGGCCGTCGGGCGCAAAGGCGATGCTGGTGACGGGCGTGATGAGCTGCTCGAGCACGCGCAGCGGCGTGGGGTTGGGCACGACGGCGGCGGGCCCGGCGGCGACGAGGCTGGCCCGGTCGTACAGGCTGGTGATGCCCGTCTTGGAGCCGACGGCGACCCAGCGGTCGCCGCCGAGCAGCGCGGGGCCGGCGGCCTGGCCGCCGCCGGGGCGGCCGCCGCCGAGCGCGACGACGGTGCCGCCGGTGGAGCCGTCGTCGCGCCAGACGCCGACAAAGCGGCGGGCGTCGAGGCTCCACTCGCCGACGCTGCCGTCGCGGCCCAGGATGGTCATGCCGGCGCCGTCGCGCCACCACTGCAGGTCAGCGACGCCGCCGACGCTCTCGTGGCGCGCCTGCGCGACCCACTGCATGGTGCGCACGTCGAGCACGTTGACGATGCCGCCGCGCGTGCGGTCCGACGCCACGAGCGCCATGTGCGTGCCGGCCGGGCTCAGCCGGAAGCGCTCCATGCTGCGGTGCTCGAGCGCGTGGCCCTGCACGCGGCGCACCTTTTGCACCTTGCCCGAGGCCAGGTCCCAGGTGTGCAGGTAGCGGCGGCGCCCGGCAAAGACAATCTGGTGGCTGTCGCCGGGCGCGGCCGCGTCGGCCAGGAACGCCGCGCACCGCACCGGCGTGCGGTGCACGCGCACCGACGTCAGCAGCGGGTTGGGCGTCGGGTGCGCGCCCGGCGCCACCTGGTGCAGGTGCAGCTGCGCCGACGTGCTCGCCGACAGCAGCACGTTGTGCGCCGGGTGGAACTGCAGCGCGCCCACGGGGCCTGCGTGCTGCGTGGGGATGTCGCGCGTCTTTTGGATGTCGATCGCCTCGGGCCGCAGCCGCCGCGCACGGCCGCCGCCGGCGCCGGCCCCGCCGCCCTGCGCAAACAGCATCTGGCTGGCGCTGGCCAGGGCGCTGGCGCTGCGCAGCAGCGCGTCGAGGGGCAGCGCGGAGCCCACGAGGTCGTAGCCGGGGGTGTCGTCGTCGGAGGAGGACGCGTCGTCGTCGGACGAGCCGTCGGACGCGTCGGAACCGCTGTGCGCCGCCTCTTCCTCCCTCCTCCGCCTCGGCTTGCCCCCCCGGCCGCCGCCCTGCAGCTGCAGCCGCTGCAGCCGGGCCTGGTCGGCCTCGACGGCCCAGCCGGGCTGCGGGTGCAGCCGCAGGTACTGCTGCCGCAGCCGCGCCGCGTACACCGTGCCGCTGACCATGTCCTCGCCCTCGGTGCGCCGCAGCTTGCGCAGCTGCGACCGCCCGGCCAGCGACACCACCAGCCGCTCGTCGTCGCTGTCCTCCCACGCCGGCGCGTTGGCGTCCGCGCCGCTGTCGGCGCCGGCGGCGGCGCCGGCGCCCGCGCGCTTGGAGCCGAGCCCGAGGCCCAGGTCCAGCGACGTGTGCGGCTGCATCGACTCGTCGTAGAGAAACATGTGCGCGTCGTCGGCGTCTTCAAACGGGTTGTCGTCGTCGTCGTCGTCGTCGTCGTCGTCGTCGTCGCCGCCGCCGGCGCCCACCACGGCCAACGACAGCTCGTCTCCCCCCACCGGCGCAAACAGCTGCGCGCGGAACCCCGCGCGGTCGCCCAGCACGAGCCGCTCCAGCTCCTCCTCGTCGGCGTCCTTTTCGCGCACCGGCGCCGCGCCGCGCGGCGGCGCCCGGCCGTCGTCCGCCCTGTCGTCGACCTCCCAGTCGGAGCTGCCTGCGTCGGACATGGCCACGTCGTTGGCCGGCGGCGCGGCCTTGTTGCTGTTGGCTCTCCGCCGTGGCATTGTGCTGTGGTCTGTGGTGCGTGGAGTGTGGAGTGGTGGGAGATGTCGGCCAAAGGTGCCTTTTTGGAAGTGCAGTAAAAAAAAAAAAAAAAAAAAAAAAAAAAAGTTGACTCGATAAGCGTTGATAAGGACGCCGATAAGACGCTAAGATAAGGACGGCCTGTCCAATCAGAGTCGACGGGACCCACCGGAGCTGGCGAGCTTCACGAACAGCCCTCATTACGGTTCCCTCGTCTGTCTCGGCAGCTGAGCGCTTAACAGCGTCAACGAGCGACTGCGGACGCTGCAGGCTTTCCTGTGCTTCTGGCCTCTCTTCCGTGTGTCTCGCCTTTTGTCTGCCGGTGCGCGACAGAAAGCCACGCCAACCCTCTTCCCGGTCGCTCGAAAAGGAAAGAGCCGCCAAGCAGCACGCACCCACGCACACGCACTGCTCTTTCCGGTTTTGTCTCTGTGATCTCCTTTCCGCCTCGCGAGGAAGGAGCGGCACGCGTCTACGGCAAGGCGCAGCTTTGGCGGCCTGCGCCTTCCTCGTCGGCCGCTGCCGTCGGCATCTGCTATCAGCGCTCCACAGTGCCGAGCCGCTGGCGCCCCGCCCTGGCGCGCGGTCTCGTCGTGTATAAAGTCGCCCACCGCTCGATAACGCCGCCGAAAAACGGACACGAACGCATTCGCATTCCGGCTGTTTCCCTCTTTTTTTTCGCTCTTTTTTTCCCTCTTTTTTTCGTCTCTTTTTTCGTCTCTTTTTCGTCTCTTTTCTCGCACGCCCACTCTTGCATCATGGCGGCCGTGTGGCGGTTGGGCAGCAGCGGTCTGCGGCGGTGGACGACGTCGACATCGGCGGCTGCACGCTGGGCGGGGCCGCGGCGGCGGCTGTCGTCGGCCCCTGCATCCGCGCTGGGCGGCCTTGTGCACGTGTCGGAGGAGGTGGCGGCGGCGCTGGCCACCAACGCGCCGGTGGTGGCGCTCGAGTCGACCATCTACACGCACGGGGCGCTGGGCATGGACCTGCGGCTGGAGGCGATTGTGCGCGAGAACGGCGGCGTGCCGGCGGTGATTGGCGTGCTGGACGGCGTGCCGACGGTGGGGCTGGCGCCGGCGGAGATTGCGCGCATGGTGGACGAGGGCGCGCGCAAGGTGTCGCGGCGCGACCTGGCGGCGCTGGCGGCGCGCGGGCGGCAGCGCGGGCGGCACGGCGGCACGACCATCTCGGGCACCATGGTGCTGGCGCGCGCGGCCGGCATCCGCGTGTTCGGCACGGGCGGGCTGGGCGGCGTGCACCGCGGCTGGGCCGCGCACATGGACGTGTCGGCCGACCTGAGCGAGCTGGGCCGCACGCGCGTCGCCGTGGTCAGCAGCGGCTGCAAGGGCTTCCTGGACATTGCGGCGACGCTCGAGTACCTCGAGACGCAGGGCGTGTTTGTGGGCACGTTTGGCGACGGCCGGCCGGCCGGCCAGCCCGTCGACTTCCCGGCGTTCTGGGCGCGCGAGAGCGGCATCCCCAGCCCGGCCGTGGTCGCCGACGAGGCCGAGGCCGCCGCCATCATCTGGGCGCAGGAGCGCCTCGGCATCGAGACGGGGCTGCTGTTTGCCAGCGCCATCCCGGCCGCCGCCGAGGTGCCGCGCCGCGAGATGGAGGCCGTCGTCGACCGCGCCGTCGCCGAGGCCGCCGCCGGCGGCCACACCGGCAGCCGCAACACGCCCTTTGTGCTGCGCCGCATCCGCGAGCTGACGGACCAGCGCGCCGTCGCCGCCAACCTGGCGCTGGTGCAGGCCAACGCCGCGCGCGCCGCCAAGACGGCCGTGCACCTGCACGCGCTGATGGCCGGGGAAAGGTGAGGGGGGGTCCATGTATCTACATTGTACATCTTTATCTGCCAGTCTCGGCTCACACAACAAGCAACAGTTTGTCCCTCCCCGCCATGCCCACGGCTGCTGGGGAGACGCGAGCGGCGCCGGCGGACGACCGCGCCGACGTCCTGGTGGCCGGCTCGGTGGCGCTGGACCTGAGCTGCGACTACGTCGGCGACGGGCGCGGCGGCGAGGCGGCGGACCCGGCCCCCCGGCTGCACACGTCCAACCCGGCGTCGATCGTGCCGACGGTGGGCGGCGTCGGCCACAACGTGGCGCTGGCGGCGCACGCCATCGGCCGGCCGCGCGGCCTGCGCGTGCGGCTGCACAGCCTGGTGGGCGACGACGTGGCCGGCGCGACGGTGCTGGCGGCCATGGCGCGCCGCGGCCTCGACACGACGGGCGTGCGGCAGCTGGCGGGCGCCGGCGCGGGCGCCGACGCGCGCACGGCGCACTACGTCGCCGTCAACGGCGCGGACAAGAATCTCGTGGTGGCCATGGCCGACATGGCCATTTTTGCGGGCGCGTCGGCCTCGGAGGCGGCGGCGGCGGTGGCTGCCGCACAGCCGCGCTGGCTCGTGGCCGACGCCAACTGGAGCGCGGCCGGGCTGCACGGCTGGATCCGGGCGGCGCGGCAGCACGGCGCGCGCGTGGCCTTTGAGCCCGTGTCGGTGGCCAAGTCCGGCCGGCTCTTTGAGGCGGCGGCCGGCGACGCCCACGTGGCGGCCGGCGTGTTTCCGCAGCCGCTCGTCGACCTGGCCACGCCCAACCAGTACGAGCTCGCGGCCATGCACGCCGCGGCGCGCCGGCGCGGGCTCGTGCTCGACGACCCGCGCTGGTTCCGCGTCATCGACGCGCTCGGCCTGGCCGCCGGCGCGCGCGCGCGCTTCGAGCGCCTGGCGTCGCCCGCGCTGGCCGACGAGGGCGTGCCGCAGCAGGCCCTGCAGCTGCTGCCCTACATGCCCACGCTCGTCACCAAGCTGGGCGGCCGCGGCGCGCTGCTGACGATGCTGCTGCCGCGCGACGACCCGCTGCTGCGCGACCGCGCCGCCGAGCCGTACCTGCTGGCGCGGGCGCCGCCGGCCGACGGGGGTGGCGACGGAACCGACGGCAACGACCACGAAGCCGCCGTCGGCGGCGTCTACATGCGCCTGTTCGCGCCGGCCGAGGCCGTCGGCGACGTCGTGTCCGTCAACGGCGTCGGCGACACGTTTCTCGGCGCCCTGGTCGCCGGCCTCGCGCAGGGCGGCCGCGCCGAGCATCTCGTCGACGTGGCCCAGCAGGCCGCCGTGCAGACGCTGCGCAGCCGCGAGGCCGTCGCCGGCGGGCTGGCGTCGCTGTCGGGGGCGCTGGCGGCCGCCGCGGCGCGCGGCAAGTGATTAGTCAGCATATACACCACTGTATATGTACGAGTACGATATACGATATACTCGTATGCATTCCTCTCTCTCCATGCCTTTCCGCTGTGTGCCGGTGCGGACAAACGAGGCGTCCGTCGCGTCCTCGCACCGGGAAGAATGCATTGCACGGCTGTCCCTGACCCGGCCTCGCCCAGGCGCCCGCGTCTCACACCCCTGAACGCTGCCAGCAGCTGGCAGTCCGCGTCTCAGACGGCCTCTGCCGATGCTCTCAAGGAACAGGTTGCCAGGCTGCCACGGCGGGCATCCCTGTCGTCATGCCGCCTCGTCCAGGCAAGCATCGCGCCCGTGGTCGTCTGGATGGCCGCGCAGAACACAGCGCATATACACCGGCTGAGCTTGCTGAGCTTGCTGAGCTTCTCGCTTCTCGCTCCTCGCTTCTCTTCTCAATGTGATTCCTCCAGCGCCATCCGCCCAAGCGCAGCACCTTCCGCCAGACAATGGCACAGCACCGGCGCCTCCATCGCCGCCACCGCCTGCGCCGGCGCCTCGCCGGCCTCGCCGGGCTGGCCGCGGCGCACGCCGCCAACTTTACCGTGTCCAACGGCCAGATCTTCACGCCCGGCTTTGCCGTGGTCGACGCGCCGCAGCCCGGCACGCCGCTCGGCGGCGACGCCCTGCACGTGGCCCTCGACGTGACCGCCGACGGCCGGCTGCCGCTGCCCGCCGACCTCGCGGCCGGCAGCCCCAGCCGCTTCTACAACATCAGCCTGTTCCTCTACAGCTACGACACGCAGCGCAACTTTACCATCAGCAACGGCACCGCCACGGCCGACGGCGCCGGCCTCGGGCCCGTGCTACTCCAAGAGCCGGGCAGCACCGTCAAGCACGTCGACTGGGTGTGGCCCGACTGCCTCGCCGGCAGCGGCAGCGGCGGCGCGCGCGGCGCCTACAACGTCTCCATCCGCCAGAGCTTCCGGCTCAACGGCGTCGACCACTACACCGTCTTTGACCTGCCCATTGCCGTCACCAACAGCATCCCGGCGACGACGTCGTCGTCGTCGTCGTCCGCCGACGGCGCGCGCCCGCCGTGCGCGGCGCTCGACAACCCGCTGCTGTCCCCCGACCAGATCAACGCCACGGCCGCCGACGCCGTGGGCGTGCTGTTTGCCCCCGGCGACGCCACGCAGGTCCAGTTCCAGGCCAGCCCGGCCGGCGACGGCCTGGGGCCCGCCCGGCCCCCGGCCAAGGCGTCCGACGGGCTCGGCAGCAGCGCCGCGCGGGTCGCAATGTCCGCCGGCGCGGCCCTGCTGTGCGCCGGCGCGGCCTTTTGGGGCGCCATGTAGCACCAGCCAGCAGCAGCAAGTCTGCCGTTTTGTGGCGCCTTTCCGCATCCACTGGCACGATGTAACGGCCCGAGACAGCGTGCTGCGCTTGCCTATCAAACGCCGCGCGTTTCATCCAGGCGAAGCCGGAGGCGATGCTGCGACATGCGACATATCTGCGGAAGAGACGCTCACCGCCTGTCCGCAGAAGAATGGAGAACATGGAGCACGTGGTTGGACGAGGATCGACCGCTGTGCTTTTCTGGATCTGGCTTATTCTTATTTATGGCAGGGTTTCTATTTATTCTCGTCAGGCGTTGGACGTTTATTCTTGCGGTATCGGCTGGAGCGGACTACTTGCAAACAGGATACGTATTCTCAGGCCCGTATTCTCTTTCGCTCTTCCTGTTTGTATCTCACACGTACATATACTCGTACATCGTCGGAAAAGCATTGTGGCGCGAGAAAAAAAGACGGGGCTGGCGGAGAATGGTCTGATGTTCGCCGTTCGACCCCGCTATGGCAGGCGATGGCGGATCGAGCTTTGCTAGCCCGGGCGCGCCTGCCTCTCGCGCTCGTGCAGCAGCTCGGGGTATTTTGGCAGGATCGTGCTAGCGAGCGCCCTGCGGGACACCCACCCTCGCTCGAGGTACCTCGCCGCCGCGCCGCGCAGCAGGGTACATGGCCCGCCACCAATGGCGCGCCGCCAGCGGCCCAGAGCCCGGCGGAATCAGACCACATCAGTCGATCCCCGACAGAATCGAACGGACGCGGCGACGTGATCGATCTGCGTAGGCAGTTGGAGGACAAAAAAAGGAAAAAAAAGAAAAAAAAAGAAAAAAAAAGACTGCTGAAGCGCACCTTCCGCTCTCCACGAACGCACCTTCCGCGCAAAGCCGCCGCTGCCATTGGCCCGCGCCTGCCCTGTCTCACCGTATCCTGCGCAAACGGCCGGAACAAAGTGCCTCGCGCCTGCCTTGGACGCCTGCCTTGAACGCCTCTGCCCCTCGTCGCCAGCCCGGTCTGAACGCCGTTTTCCGTCTGACAAGCACGGATCGCCCGCCCTTCCCTCCTCTTCCGGAAAGAGCCCTCCACGCCGCCCACGCACCTTCCCCTTCCTGCACCTCTGCCGCTGCATCCACAGCTGCAACAACACGATAAGCCAAACGTCACAAACGACAGGCGACAACCTCGATCCACAGCACGCAGCACACCGCACCGCACACGGCCCGACAGCACGAGGTCGCCCAGAGGTCGCTTTCCCCAGTCCTCAGCGAGCAGGCCGCGCTCTTATCAAGCGCCTCGCCTCACCCCTCGTCTCCTGTGCCTTCTTTTCTTTACGTTTCTCCGTGTCTTTTGGCCGCCTTTGCTTGTCCCCGTCTGGCATCCCGACCTCGCCGCATCTCGACCCGCCCTGCCGACAACCGGCACGCCACACCCCGCTTCTACGCTGGCCCACTGCCGAGCGTCCGTGCCGGCCATGGCACCGGCCGTCCTGGAAACGGCCAGCAGCGCCGACGACCGCAGCGCCGGCGGCGACGTGGCCATGGACGGCGCGGCCACGAGCGTGGCGGCGTCCATGACGGCCGAGAGCTGCGTCGACCCCCTGACGATGCTGCGCAGCATGCCGCAGGCGCCGCTGGTGTGCCAGGTGTGCGTGGTGGGCGCCGGCCCCGCCGGCATGATGACGGCGGCCAACCTGGCGCGCTTCGGCATCAAGGTGCAGGTCATTGACGACCGCGCCGACCCCACGCCCGTGGGCCGCGCCGACGGGCTGCAGCCCAAGACGATCGAGACGTTCCGCCAGATGCGCCTGGCCGACCCGCTGCTGCAGCGCGGCGTGCGCGTCTACGACATTTCCTTTTGGCGCGGCACGCCCGGCGAGCCGCTGCACCGCCTCGGCCGCGAGGTGCACTACCCGCCCGTCATCGACGTGCTCGACCCCTACATCCTGCTGGTGCACCAGGGCATGGTCGAGAACCTCTTCCTCGAGGACATGAAGAAGCGCGGCCTCGACGTGCAGCGCAACACCGCCTTTGAGTCGTACAGCGTGTGCGACTCCAAGATGGGCGCCGGCCCGCTGCAGATCAACTGCCGCACCAACGTCACCCAGGACCGCCGCACCCTGCTGACCCAGTACCTCGTCGGCTGCGACGGCGCCCACAGCAAGGTGCGCAAGAGCATCCCCGAGGCCAAGCCCGTCGGCATGTCGCAGCCCGCCGTCTGGGGCGTGCTCGACGGCGAGCTCGACACCGACTTTCCCGACATCTGGTCCAAGACGCTCGTCTACCAGCAGGACCTCGGCTCCATCCTCATCATCCCGCGCGAGCGCAACATGACGCGGCTGTACATTGAGCTGAAGAGTGGGGGTGGTGGTGGTGGTGGCAGCGGCGGCAGCGGTGTCGGTGGCGGTGGCGGCGGCAGCAGCAGCCTGGGCGGCGGACTCGGCGGGCTCGGCGCCGGCGCGCAAAAAGGCGACCGCCGCGAGCTGGGCCAGGAGTTTGTCATGCAGCGCGCGCGCGAGATCATGGCGCCCTTTACCGTGCGCTGGAAGTACATTGAGTGGTTCGGCCGCTACCAGATCGGCCAGCGCGTGGCCAGCCGCTTCTGCGACAACCACTACCGCGCCTTCCTCGCCGGCGACGCCAGCCACACGCACTCGCCCAAGTCGGCGCAGGGCATGAACACGTCCATGCACGACGGCTGGAACCTGGCCTGGAAGCTCAACTTTGCCGTGCGCGGCCTGGCCAAGCCCGTGCTGCTCGAGACCTACGAGCAGGAGCGCCGCAAGATCGCGCTCGACCTGGTCAACTTTGACTACGAGCACGCCAACCAGATCGCCGGCGGCGACGCCGTGGCGCTGGCCGAGAACTTCAAGACCAACGTGCGCTTCATCTCGGGCATCGGCGCCGAGTACGGCGAGAACGCCCTCAACATGGTCGACGCCGAGCACGCCGACGCCTGGGTCATGGGCGACGCCAAGCCGGGCTGCCTGCTGCCGCCGGCCAAGGTCCGCCGCTACCTCGACTCCAACCCCGTCGACGTCCAGCTCGACATCCCCATGCTGGGCCAGTTCCGCATCTACCTGCTGATGTGGGACGTGCACCAGTCGCGCGTCTTCCTCGACACCTTTTGCGAGGCCATTGCCGCGCCCGAGTCGCTCGTCAACCGCCTGTCGGCCGCCGCCAAGATCTCCTACACGCTGCAGCCGCGCTTCCCGGCGCCCGAGGACATTTACCTGCGCCCGGAGCGCTACACCTCGATCAGCCACCTCTTTTCGTTTGCCTTGATTAGTGGGTTCCCTCCCGTGTGTCTCTTGTGTCTCTTGTCTCCTCCCCCCCCCCTAACAATCACAACCCAGCCACCATGCCCAAGAGCGAGATTGAGATTGCCGACCTGCCGCCGCTGCTGCAGGACAGCCGCTGGACGTTTTACCTCGACGACGTGCCCGAGCTCGACACGCGCGGCGCCCTCTGCACCAACAAGTGGCTCGGCAGCCTGGGCCCCGGCGAGGTGTCCATTGTCAATGTGCGCCCCGACGGCTACGTCGGGTCCATTGGCCGCTGGGACTCGAGCATCGACGAGTCGGGCGTCGAGGCCGCGCGGTGGCTGGACAAGTACTACGACCGCTTCCTGCAGGTGCCGACGTAGCGCGAGGAAGAACAGGAAGAAAGAACGAAAGGACGTGGAGATTCACGGGAGCACGGCGTTTCGGCCATGGTTTTTTCTTTTTTTTCTTTCTTTTTTTCTGTCTTTTTTCTGTCTTTTTTCTGTCTTTTTTCTGTCTTTTTCTCAAGCACACGGTCTACATATATGTATGCCATGTCCACCTGACCCGATATGCGTGCGTTGGAGAAACTTTGAATACTCTACAAAGACTTGCTGCCGGATCAGGAAGACCATTGTCCGTGGGGCACAATGCCGGCCAATGCTTCCGATTGCAGCGAGGCAACAAACAGATGTGCCCCTTGGAGCCATTGGCCAATGAACGCACAGAAGAACAAGGCTGCCTGGAAATGATAAGATATCTCTGAGAGATACGGGCACGAAACGGAATGGCGCAGGCGCAATTTTATTTCGCTTGGAGAAAAACACAGAGCACAAGTATGTACATACGGATCATCACTCGTACTTTCGACAGCCAAGTCGGAGAAAAGCCAAATTGCAGTATCGCCGCAGCAGGCTGCCGTAATTACTTCTTTCGGCGGACGACTCGTAGGACTTTCTCAACAAATGGGGCCGCCTGTCGCAACGGCGCTGCAGCACTTGCACAGCGTTTGTCTCTTGGCTCTGAGAATTTTTTAGCGGGCCCTCGAAAAGGGGCTCTTTGTCCTCCCCCATGTGGCCTCTGATCTGCACCTTCCTTCCCGGTGCGGCATTCTTCTCTTTTTGCTCTCGTCGATGCGGCAGGAACGTCTGCGAGTGGGTGACCCACCTGCCCAGCCGTGCTCCGTTCAACGGAGTGCGACGTTGGCGTTGCTGGCGACGACTCCGCCCGTGTCAGGAACCGACGTGCTCGTGTGAATGCGTCTGCCTGAAATCCAATCCTCGGCCTGCGTGCTGGAGGCTGGGACGGCGACGCATGCTGTGTCTTCGTAGCGAGCCATCGCGCCTTCCATGTCCAGCCAGGGCGCTCCTTCCTGGTGATGCTTTTAGGACAAACACACGCGAGTACTCGTAGAAAAGGGAAGGAGCCCCTCGACGAGAAAACAGAAAAGGCAACAAGGCCGCCGCCTCAACCTCAACAATTTCCCTGAAGCCGTCCGCTTTCCCCTTTTGAGCTGCGCAGCAGAAATCATCTCCAACCTCTTTTTCTTTTTCTTGTCTTTTCCTTTCTGCTCCCTCCATTGTAAGATATATTATCTCCCTGCGCCCCCGCTCTCCTTGCTCGCTTCGCTCCCCTCTATCTCGACTTTCGCGCAACGGTCCACTAGAAACAAACAAGGTGCGTCCAGTGCGTCCGTCCAGGCACAAGCACGCACAGCAGCCGCTACGAGTCGTCTGCCGCGCTACCTGCCGGCCCTGCATTGGCTGCGTCCGTCGCAGTGGGCCTCGCGTTGCCTCTGAAAACAGCGGTGAACGGCGTTGGGCAGCTTGCCTGGGCGCCCACCGAACACAACACTAGACAGCCCACCTTTAGCATCAAAGACCCTGGGCTAACACGTTCACGCCGCCTCGCAGACTTTCTTTGCCGTCCTCCATTTCTCTCTCCTCCGGCCTCCGTCCTCGATCACCTCCGCAAACGCTCTCCCAGCTCTGCCGCCTCTACAGCCTCCATCCTCCATCATGTCGTCCCGTCCCGAGAACATTGGCATCAAGGCCATTGAGATCTACTTCCCCAGCCAGGTTGGTCCCCCAACTGCCTCCAATTGCCTCCGTTGTCGTGCCCGGTGGTTGTGCCGGTGGTCGTGCCGTGGTTGTGCCGGGTTGTGCGCGGCGGCATCCTGGCCGGCAGCCTATTCTGTGCCGTTTGCAGCCTCGTGCCTCGTTTCGTTGTTGTTCTTCTTGCGTTCCTGGCCGCGCCTCTGCTTGTGTACCCCGCCATGCGCTGCCACCGCCCCCTTTCGTCGAGAGCTTGCTGACCAGCCCAACAGTATGTCGAGCAGGCCGAGCTCGAAAAGTTTGACGGTGTCAGCACCGGCAAGTACACCATCGGCCTCGGCCAGACCAAGATGAGCTTCTGCGACGACCGCGAGGGTGAGTCCCCTCGTCTAAAAAAATAAAATAAAATAAAATAAAAAAGCTGACCGACCAGACATCTACTCGTTCGCCCTGACGGCCACCAAGAACCTCCTTGCCAAGTACAACATCGACACCGCCAGCATCGGCCGCCTCGAGGTCGGCACGGAGACGATGCTCGACAAGTCCAAGTCGGTCAAGTCGGTGCTGATGCAGCTGTTTGGCGACAACACCAACATTGAGGGCGTCGACACCGTCAACGCCTGCTACGGCGGCACCAACGCCGTCTTCAACGCCGTCAACTGGGTCGAGTCCAGCGCCTGGGACGGCCGCGACGCCATTGTCGTGGCCGGCGACATTGCCCTGTACGCCAAGGGCAACGCCCGGCCGTCGGGCGGCGCCGGCGCCGTCGCCATGCTGATCGGCCCCGACGCGCCCGTCGTCATCGAGCCCGGCCTGCGCGGCAGCTTCATGCAGCACGCCTACGACTTTTACAAGCCCGACCTGACCAGCGAGTACCCCTACGTCGACGGCCAGTTCTCGCTGACCTGCTACACGCGCGCCCTCGACGCCTCGTACCGCGCCTACAACGCCCGCGAGGCCGCCCTCCTGGCCCGCGCCAACGGCGGCGCGGCGGCCGCCCCCCCGGCCGCCGACAAGGTGCCGCTCGACCGCTTCGACTACCTGGCCTTTCACGCGCCCACGTGCAAGCTCGTCGCCAAGTCCTACGGCCGCCTGCTGTACAACGACTACCTCGCCAACCCCGACAACGCCCAGTTTGCCGACGTGCCCGCCGACCTGCGCGACATGCCCTACGAGAAGTCGCTGACCGACAAGGTCGTCGAGAAGACGTTCATGGGCCTGACCAAGAAGCGCTTCCAGGAGCGCGTCAACGCCGGCATCCAGGTGGCCACCAACGTCGGCAACATGTACTGCGCCTCCGTCTGGGGCGGCCTGGCCAGCATCCTGAGCCTCACCGAGCCCGCCGCGCTGCAGGGCAAGCGCATCGGCCTCTTCTCGTACGGCTCCGGCCTCGCCGCCAGCTTCTGCTCGTTCCGCGTCAACGGAAGCACCGAGGAGATCCGCAAGGTCCTCGACATCCCGGCCCGTCTGGCCGCCCGCCGCGCCGTGCCCCCGGCCACCTACGACGCTGTAAGTCTGCCCACGAATCCGTGCATCCCGTGCATCCCGTGTCTTGTGCTGACCGTACAGCTCTGCGACCTGCGCAAAAAGGCCCACCTCCAGAAGAGCTACAAGCCCGAGGGCGAGGTCGCCAACATTGCCAGCGGCGTCTACTACCTCGAGAACATTGACGACATGTTCCAGCGCTCGTACTCGATCAAGGCATAAGCAGCGTCTTGGTTTGGGCTCGATTTTCCCGGCGACGCGACCGATGTGTCGACGACAGCGCACCCTTTCTACAAACGCACCGGAGCATCATACAACGGACGCGGCGTTTTGCAGTGCTTCTTGTTTTTGCTTGTGCCATCGTCCTGGAGAGGCACCACGATCCCATGCATCTGCAGCGGCATTGGTTTGCGACATCTCTCGGGGGCACATGGAATCTCGCTTTAATATAAAACAGGCCGCGGGCCTCGACTGTACATACCCACATATGAGCGCGTCTCGGAGGGTTTAATATAAAGAGTAAACAAGCGGCTGGACGCCAACAGCTGGACACCAGCGAGCTCAATCGATGTGATTTGGATTACTTTGTAGACAGTCATACCTCGTACCGTATTCGTACGCGTAGAGGATCGCATGAAAGGTGGGGCAGTCGGGCCGTGCCTGCCTCTTCATGTGACCGGGCGTAGCTGCCAAATATTACGATACAGACTTGCAAGCTCCACTTCAGCAACCCCTGGCCGCAACAGACATCTGCTCCTCCAACGTCACCAACACCAGCCGCAGACAACGATGAGCGCCGACCGCCACACACGCGCACGCCGCCGTACACGTCTTTTCTGATACTGCCCAACCTCTGCGGCCCCCCCTGCCGACGGCCCCCGATGGCCCTGCGGGCGCGCGACGTCCTGCTGGCCGGCGTGGCCGGGTTCGTCGCCTGGGGCTATGCCACGCACTGGTTCCCCGCGATCCGCTTTGCGGGCCACGGCGTCGTTGCCGGCGCGCTGCTGAGCTGCGCCGGCCTGCTGGCCCTTGTCGTCTCTGTGCGGGTGCCCATCTACGCGGCCGCGCCGCCGTCCGGGCCGCCGCCGGCGCCGGCCTTGGCTGCCGTGACGGCCGCGACGCTCGCCTCGACACGGCGGGCCCCGACGGCGGCCTTTGTGGCGCCGGCGCACTGGGACCGCGAGCGGGCGGCGCTGCGGGCGCGCGGCGCCTACCGGCCGGCGCCGCTGTACCCGGCGATGCCGCGCGTGTCGGCGGCCCTGGACACGCTGCTGGCGGGCATCCTGCGGGACAATGTGCGCGGCTGGTACGGCCAGATCAGCGCGCCGGGCCCGCTGCAGGACGCGGCGTTCCCCAACGGCGTCGACGCGGCGCTGCGCGTCGCGCTCGGGCGGCTGCGCGACCGCCTGCTCGCCGTCGACGACGCTGCCGCGGTCCTGACGAGCCGCCTGGTGCCGCTGCTGACGGCGCACTTTCACGACTTTAACGAGGCCGAGCGCGCCGTGCGCGGCCGCAAGCTCAACCGCTCCGTCACCGAGTCGGACGAGCTCGACCTCGCCATCGCGGCCAAGTTTCGCGAGCTGCGCGAGGCGCGCGCGCCGGCGGCGGCGGCGGCAGCGGCGGCGGCAGCGGCGGGGGCCACGACGACAGACCGTGCGGAGGCCGGCCTGCACCCCGCGGCGCAGCTCTCGTACTCGGCCGCGAGCACGCGCCTCGTGCAGCAGGACTATCTGCGGCGCCTCGTCGGCGACCGGCTGCTGCCGCAGCTGCTGCCGGACGCGTTCCTGGCCAGCCGGCCGGTGGCGGTGCTCGTGCGCGAGATCGTCGCCTGCGCCGTGCTGTACCCGCTGCTGCAGATGCTGGCGGACCCCGACACGTACAACCAGCTCATGGAGAACTACGGCCGCACCATGCTGCAGGACCGCTCGACGGTGCGCCGGCTGCGCGCCGCGCTCGACCAGCACACGTCCTCGTCCGGGGCCGGCCTCCCGTCGTCGTCGTCGTTGTCGTCGTCTTCGTCGTTGCTTCCGTCGTCTTCTTCGCACGGCGGTGCCGGCGCAGGCGGCCGAGGCAGCAGCGGCAGCGGCGCGCCCGCCGCGCCGCAGGCCTTTCCGCGCCTCATGCCGGGCGACAGCGAGCGGCGCTTTGAGCGGTTCGTGCGCGCCGTGCGCAAGGTCAACAACCTCTCGGACGCGCGGCGGTTCCGCAGCGAAGTGGCCAGCCAGCTCAAGCGCGACTCGCAGCAGCAGATCCAGGACCTGCACAGCGGCAACAACAGCAACAACACGGAGACGACGGTGTATCTTCGGCGCCTCGAGATGAGCAAGCGGCTGCTCGACCAAAAGGTGCAGTACCTCGCGGCCGGCGGCGACAGCCGGCACGGCACCGTCAACGGCAGCAACGGGGCGGCCGGGGCCGGCAGCGGCGCGGGCGGCATGGACGCGTCTGGCGGCATCAGCACGCCTGGCGGTGCAAACAGCAGCAGCGGCGTGGGCGGCGGCGGCGGCGGCGGCGGCGAGCCCCTGGCGCTGGCGATGGCGCCCCCCACCGTGTCGCGTCTCGAGACGGCCGGGCTCGCGGAGCTGCTGCGCGACGCCTCGGGCCTGTCATACTTTATGGAGTACATGGACCGCCAGCGGCTGATGCCGCTGGTGCAGTTTTGGCTGGTCGTCGACGGGCTGCGCAACCCGCTCGAGGAGGAGGACGAGGACGACGAGGGCGACGTGGACGAGGGCGACGAGGACGACAAGACCAGCAAGGGCACGCGGGCAAAAGGCGGCGACGCGGCCAGCCAGACGACGCCCTGGACCGAGGCCGACCGGCTCGACCTGGCGCAGATCGACCAGGCGTACCTGGCGCGGCCGGAGCTGCACATCCCGGCGGCGTCGCGGCGGGCGGTGGGCGTGTTCCTCGCGGCCGGTGCTGCGGCCACGCCGGAGCAGTACGCGCGCGCGCGCCGGGCCGTGCTGCGGGCGCAGGCGGCGGTGCTCAACGAGATGAAGGCCAAGCACTTTCAGGGCTTCAAGAAGTCGGACCTCTTTTACAAGTGCCTGGCGGCCGAAGAGGCCGCGCAGCAGCGGCAGCTGCGGGCCTCGATCAGCGCGGCGGCGCCCAGCGCGGCGCCGCCGCCCAACCCGGCCAGCCGTCTGCTGCGCGGGCCGTCGTCGGGGCCGTCGTCAGGGCCGACGACGCGGGCCGGCTCCGCAACGGACCTGCGGGCGACGGTGACGACGGCGACGACAACCACGGCGACAAGCACGGCCGACGACACTCTCTTTACGCGGCGGTCTCTGGACGGCGGCGCCGGCAACACGGCGGCCCTCTTTGGCGACGACGACGACTTTTTCGCGGCCCCGCGCAGCCACGGCGGCGGCGGCGGCGCGCACATGACAGACTCGGTCACGAGCCTGGGTGGCGGCGACGCCAGCAACGAGCCCGACACCAAGGTGGTGCAGGCCGTCGAGCAGGCGCTGACGACGATTATCAAGGACAAGCGGCCGACGACGGCCGAGGATCTGCGGGCGTCGCTGTTTGGCGACGACGACGCGGGCGGCGCGGGCGGCGCGGGCGGCGGCGGCGACCGCGGCAGCATCTTTTCGGGCATGGACGTCGACGGCGCGGCCGGCAAGACGCCTCCGCCGCGGCGAGGCAGCACGCCGAACGCGAGCACGAACGCGAGCACGAACGCGAGCACGAACGCGAGCACGGGCAACGCGGGCGGCGTCAACGCGCACGCGCACGCGCTGCTGCTGCACGGCGACAACAGCGGCAAGCCGAGCCTGGCGTCGCTGGGGCTGGTGAGCGCGGCGTCGCGCATCGGGGTGTTTGACGACGACGACCTCTTTGGCGACGACCAGGCCAAGTACCTGTCGGACGACGAAGACGGCGGGTCGGACCTGGCGGGCAGCGGGCTGCTGGAGGGGAGGGAGCGCGACAAAGACAAGGACAAGGACAAGGAGCGCGACAAGGACGCCGCCGACAGCGACGAGGACGGCGTGCACGAGGCGGCGCCGGGCGACCTGGGGCTGGTGGAGGCGATTGCGGCGCTGTCGGACGACATTGACCGGCTGGGGGCGCAGAATGCCGTGGTCGAGTCGCTGCTCAAGAAGGCGGAGCTGACCAACAACACGGCGGAGCTGCGCATCCTGCGCAAGTCGCGGGCCAGCCTGCAGCGCGAGATGCGGCGCAAGGAGCTGCAGCGGCAGCAGTACGTGCTGCAGGAGACGGACAGCAGCCTGTACGGGCGCGCGACGGTGCGGCTGACGAGCGTGCAGTCGGGGCGCGAGGAGGACACGGGCAAGGAGTACGCGCAGTACGTGATTGAGGTGCAGCGCGTGTCGGACTTTGGGGGGGGAGGGGGGGGCGGCGGCGGTGCCGGAGGCGGGCCGGACGCGGCCGCCGGGCCGGCCACCGTCACGTGGACAGTCGTGCGCCGCTACAGCGCGTTCTGGGCGCTGCACCAGCGCCTGCGCGGCCGCTACCCGTCGGTGCGCGCGCTCGACTTCCCGCGGCGCCGCGTCGTGCTGAACAAGCTGCAGGGCGACTTCCTGCAGAAGCGCCGCGCCGCGCTCGAGCGCTACCTGCGCGCGCTGCTGCTGCTGCCCGACGTCTGCCGCAGCCGCGAGCTGCGCGCGTTCCTGTCGCAGCGCGCCATCGCCACGGGGGCGGGGGGCACGGCGGGCGGAGGTTTCCCGGGCGCGGCGGCGGCGGCGGCGGCGGCCAACCTGGACGCCGACCGCCGCGACGTCATCTCGCGGCTGTACGACTCGGTCGCCGACGGCATGGAGGACATTCTCGGCAGCATCCCGGTGCTGGACCAGCTGTCGACGGCCGGCCAGAGCCTGCTTGCCGCGGCGGCCAGCCAGCTGGGCGCCGGCGCGGCGCAGACCACGGCGGCGCAGACCACGGCGACACCGACCGCGGCAGCGGCCGGCTCGCCCTCGGCCGAGGCGGCGGCCGAGCTCGCGGCGGCCGCGGCGGCGCTGCCCGAGGAGAGCGCGCCGTTTGTCAAGCCCATCTGCGACATCTTCCTCGAGGTCTTTGAGCTCAACCGCAGCTCCAACTGGCTGCGCGGCCGCGCCGTCGTCGTCGTGCTGCACCAGCTGCTCGGCGGCACCATTGAGCGCAAGCTGCGCGACAACGTGCGCACGCTGCTGCAGGAGGAGGACGCGCTCGTGCGCTACCTCGGCCTCGTCCAGGACGCGCTGTTTCCCGCCGGCGGCGGTGGCGGCAGCGGCGGCGCCCGGCCGCCGCCGCGCACGCCCGCGCAAAAGGCCCGCACGCGCGCCGAGGCCGGGCTGATGCTGGCGACGCTGGTGCCGGACCTGGCCGGCAGCGTGGTCGGGCGCGTCAACGCGCAGGCGGCGAGCCGGCGCATCTTTGCGACGTTTAACAATGGGCGGTTAAAGTGAGTTTTCTCTTTCTTTTCTCTTCTCTTTTCTCTTCTCTTTTCTCTTCTCTTTTCTCTTCTCTTTTCTCTTCTCTTTTCTCTTCTCTTTTCTCTTCTCTTTTCTCTTCTCTTCCCTCCTCCCTCATCCTCTCTCCTCTCCTCTTCCTCTGCTAACACTGCAGCGCCCACCTTGCATTTACGGTTCTCGACGAGGCGGTGGACGTCCTGTTTGGCGAGGCATTGGGGACGGAGATCTTGACACATAGCAAGGCGTAGGCGTTTGATCTTTGCTGGCTGCTGCCTTTTCTTTCATATTTCTTTCTGATATCCGCCACCTGGCCAACCGCATCCATCCTGATGTTCTTGGCCTGCTTGCCTTTATGTCTTGTGCCGAGGCACGGCAGATTCCTCAGTCAACGCACCAATGCGTTTGCTATGGCCTCGTAGACTCGACACTGTCCGTCTCGTAGTTGATGTCTTATCCCTCTTGGCTGTCCTCGCCTGCACCAGCACGTGTTCTTTCCACGACCGGCCGCCTGAACCGTTGGGCTGCGATTCGCCTTCGGGCCGCTGGTGCGCCCCGCTTTTGTGCCCAATCCAACTGCTCGCTCCTTCCCGCAGCCGCCGTCAAACGAGCGAGGGAAGGAGCGGCCGCCGGGCGGCCAGACGCGCATGGGGGCGTCGTCGGCCTATAGACGCTCTGCTCTGTCGCTCCTTCCAATCAACGAGGACGGGCCGCCCCTCCTTCCTCGTGGCCAGCCTGAGCCTCATATGCTCCTGCCCTCCCACTTTCCCCTTTTCCCTTTTCCCTTCTCCTCCCTCTTGCATCCTCTCTCGTCTCCGCACATCGCATCGCCAAAACGCCTGTTTGTTTCTCTTCGCTCGCCCATCGCCCGCATCGCCCGTGCGCATCCCACTGTTTTTTTCGCTGGTCCCACTTCCCGCCTCCACACCCTGGTCACCCCAGCTCAGCTCAGCGGCACACCGCTGCTGTTTGTTCTGTTCTGATTTGTTTCTGATTTGTCTTTTCTTTTCTGTTCTCTTTTCGTTCTGTCTTCTTCTCTTTCCGTTCTGTTTCTGTTGTGTCTTTTCTTTTCTGTTCTCTTTCTGCTTCTCTTCCTCTTGGCCCATCTGCCGTCCGTGCTTATCCTTTCCCCGTTGTCAGCTCTCTGGGTTTCTCTGCCCTTTGCTTCGTTTTCCGGCCACCTCCGCCACTCTGCCGGCATCTCGACCTCGTCCTTCGCCGTTCCGCGACACCTCCACATCGTCCTCTGGACCGCCCGCCGTCCTCCGCTCGCCATCCTCCGCCGTCCTCCGCCGTCCTCCGCCCGCCATGTCGACGGCCACGGGCCCCATCTCCTCGGCGACGCCCTCCGCCTCGACCGAAGTCTCCAACTCCCGCCTCTACCTGGGCAACCTTCCCCGGTCTGGTATGCCGGCCTCTCCCCGCGCAGGCCCGACGCCCGCCAACGACGCCCGCTAACCGACGCCCAGTCACAAAATCCGACATTGAGCGCCACTTTAGCAAGCATGAGAACAGCGGCATCCTCGAGATCAAGCTGATGAACGGCTTTGGCTTCATCGAGTTCAAGGACGCCATGGACGCCCGCGACGTCGTGCCCGCGTTCCGTACGTGTGCCTTTCCCGAGGACGGCCCGGCCCGGCCTCGCCGCCGCCGGCGCCGGCGCCGGCGCCTCTTTGTTTCGGTCAATCTCGAGCCGCACTAACATACGCGCAGACGGGACGACGTTTATGGGCGAGCGCCTCACCGTCCAGTTTGCGCGCCGCGCCCGCACACCCCGCGAGGGCAACCCGGCCCAGGAACGCGCGCCGCCCCGGCCGCGGCGGACCGCCCACCGCATGGGCATCACCGGCCTCCCCAACGACACCAGCTGGCAGGTTCGTATTTTGTCTCGGCTGTCTGGCAGTTTCTGGTCTTTCTTGTGGTCTTCTCTCTTCTCTCTTCTGGCTTCTCCCTTCTGCTCTTCTCTCTTCTGGTCTTCTCTCTTCTGGTCCCCCCTCATTCCTCGTTGATTTAGCCCTTTCCTGGACGGACCGCCGCTTGGCGGGAACCCGGCATTCTGGAGTGCACGGAATGCCCTCAGGCACCTGGGACGAGACGTCTGTTGGCCCGCAGTAACATGTTCTTTTCTCTCGGTGACGCCGTCTCTTTCTTCGCCTCTCACCCTGGACGGGCACGGCCTCTGGAGACGACATGTGTTTCTGGCCGGACTGGGGTTTCTTCTCGCGTGCGCTGCTGCTTCTGCTTTCGCTGTTCTTCCGTTTGCTTCTGCACACTGCATTGGTTCGGGCATTGGTTCGGGCACTCCCTCCTTGTCGACGGAACACACCACACAGACACACACATGGACGCACAACGGACTGCCGCAGATCCGAACAAGGCACAGCACTCGTTTTCGCACCTGTCCTGGACCCCCACTTACGCGGACTTCTGGCCTACAGGATCTCAAAGACTTTGCCCGCCGGTCGGGACTGGACGTGGTTTACTCGGAGACCAGCCGGTCTGGTGAAGGGTGCGTGCGCACCACACTCCCCCGCCCCGAGGCTCTGCCGTCGGCTGACAACACAGCTCCGTCGAGTTCGAAACGGCCCAGGACCTGGCCACGGCCATTGAAAAGCTAAACCAGACAGAGTTCAGGGACAAGGTCGTCACCTGCACGGCGATTGTAAGTCGTGCCACACTGCGGCACTCTCCGGCACCTCCGGCACCCTCCGGCACCCTCCGGCACCCTCCGGCACCCCCGCTGACTTCCCAGTCGCACACCAGCTTCCCGCCGCGCGACCGCGGCCGGTCGCGCTCCCCGCGCCGCTCCTATCCGCCGCCGCGCGACGGCTACGACCACCGCGGCCCGCCGCCGCCGCGCGGCTACAGCCCCCGGCGCGACGGCCCCGGCTACCGCGACAGCTACCGCGACCGCAGTCCGCGCCGCGACTACTACGACGACCGCGCGCGCTATCCGTCGCCGCCGCGCCGGCCGCCCGTGGAGGACTACCCGCCGCCGCCGCCGCCGCAGCGCCGCTACGACGACCCCTACCGCCGCGACTACCCGCCCGCCGATCCGTATGCCAACCGCGGGCCCTACGACCGGCCGCCGCCGCCCCGCGACTTTCCGCCGCGCGACGTCGGCTACGGCGGCTACCCGCCACGCGACTATGACCGCCGCTACTGGTAAACGCGATTTCCTGCCCACGTTGAGTTGCGAGTTGAGAGGAGCAGGGGGCGTTGTGTGGGCGTGTCTACCTTGTGGCCACCCTTTGACCTTGGCATAGACATCCGAGCGACGCGCAGACGATGCGCCGAAACGACAAAGAGGCTGGAGCTGATGAAGCTGTTGGCTGTTGTGTTGGCTGTTGTGTTGGCTGTTGTGTTGGCTGTTGGGAAGCATGCTGCTTCCTTTTTTGTATGACCGCGTGCGTGGTCCGTCATGTCTTTCCGTCTACGATTCTCGCACGGCTCAACGACACCTGCAGCAGCGTGGGCTTGACAGCCGACGGCTGTTGCTGTTTTTGGATATTTTATACCATCTTATGTCACGACACGTCTTGGACCATTGTTTAGTCTCTGGATTTATTTTCAGAGTTCTTTTCTTTTTTCGTTTTCTGAAAATCCTGGATTCATTTTCTGTTCATTTGTCTCTTCAGTCTGGACACTACGGCGACGTGTACTTGTAGTTGTACCGCTTCTGGGCCTCGGCCAGGAAGCGCATCGACGCCTCCTCCTTCTTGGCGGCCTCGGGGTCGGCCAGGCGCTCGGCGCGGTTGGCGTCGGCAAAAAAGGCCGGCCCCGGGATGGTGAAGCCGCGCGCCGTGGCCGGGCGCGCGGTGCAGCGGTCGCGCCAGGCGGCCACGTGCGGGAAGCGCGCAATGTCGGCGCCGGAGAACTGCAGGCCGGCGGCCCAGCCGATGGACGCAATGTCGGCGATGCTGTAGCGGCCGCGGCCGGCGCCGGCAATGTAGTCGCGGCCGGCGAGATGCGCGTCCAGCACGCCGTACAGCCGCTCCGTCTCGCCGACGTAGCGCTGCACGGCGTAGTGCGCCTGCTTGTCCAGCGCGTAGCGCAGAAAGTGGTTGGCCTGGCCCTGCATGGGCCCGAGGCCGCCGTGCTGCCAGGCGATCCACGACTCGGCCGCGGCCAGCTGCTCGGGCTCGGCCGCCGGGTCGAAGCTGAGGCGGAAGTCCGTGTCGAAGCGGCGCGCCAGGTACGCCAGGATGGCGGCGCCCTCGAACACGGCCAGCCCGCCGCGGTCGTGGTCGACAATCACGGGGATGCGGCCGTTGGGGTTGAGCGCCACGAACCACGGCTCCTTTTGGATGTTTTGCGAAATGTCAATCGCCTGCCACGTGTAGTCGACGCCGTACGCGTCGCGCAGCTCCTCGAGCAGGATCGACGCCTTGTAGCCGTTGGGCGTGCCGAGCGTCAGCAGCTCGATGCCGCGGGTGGCCACGGTGCCGGAGGGGCGGGCCATGGGGGCGGGGGGTGAGGGGGGTGAGGAGAGGGTTGACGGTGGTGACGGTGAGGGTGGTGACGGTGTTGACAGTGACGGCGAGGACAGTGATGACGACGACGACGACGACGACAACGACGACGACGACAATGACAGGCAAGGCGGGACTCGGGTTAAATAAGGACAAAAAGAGAGCCGGGCGCCCCGGCAGAGGGTCCGGTGCAGCATGGCGGCCAGAGGATGCTGACGCCGATGAGTCTAGGCGATGACGTCTAGGGCGTTGCGGGCATTTGTCAGGCGGTTACAGCGTTGACGTTGCTTCGTCCACGGTGGATTACAAAGCAGTTATCCCAGTATTTCTGAGATGTTTCCGAGGCGTGTCGGCTATTGAGAGTATTAAAGAGACTGGTGTTGTGGTTATTTGATTGGTAAGCATCGAGGAGTGAGTAAGAGGAGGAAGAAGGAAAGAAAGGAAAGAAAGGAAAGAAAGAAAGAAAGGAAAGAAAGGAAAGAAAGGAAAGAAAGGAAAGAAAGGAAAAAAAGAAAGAAAAAAGAAAAAAAGAAAAAAAGAAAAAAAGAAAAAAAGAAAAAAAGAAAAAAAGAAAAAAAGAAAAAAAGAAAAAAAGAAAAAAAGAAAAAAAGAAAAAAA
>JADHKR010000088.1:0-52390 GCA_019925305.1 Sporothrix cf. nigrograna | reverse complement strand
AAGAAGAAAAAAGAAGAAAAAAGAAGAAAAAAGAAGAAAAAAGAAGAAAAAAGAAGAAAAAAGAAGAAAAAAGAAGAAAAAAGAAGAAAAAAGAAGAAAAAAGAAGAAAAAGAAGAAAAAAAGAAAAAACCCACCATTACACACATAAGCCTCAATATTGTCCGCCGTCAGGCCGCCCGACACCTCTATCAAAAAAGCCGAGTTGCCGCGGGCGGCCCAGCGCTGGCGCAGGCTGGCGGCGGCGGCCTTGACGCCGTCGCCGGTAAAGTTGTCGAGCATGACGACGTCGGCGCCGGCGGCGAGGGCCTCGTCGGCCTCGGCCTCGGACTGGACCTCGACCTCGATCTTGAGGGCGAAGCCGGCGACGCTCTTGGCGGCGGCGACGGCGTCGGTGATGCTGCCGCGCGACCAGACGTGGTTGTCCTTGAGCATGACCATGCTGCTGAGGTCGACGCGGTGCATGTCGGCGCCGCCGACGAGCATGCCGTACTTTTCGACGAGGCGGAAGCCGGGCGTGGTCTTGCGCGTGCCGGCGAGGCGGCCGCGGTAGCCGGCGGCGCGCAGGGCCGCCAGCACGGCGTGCGTGCGCGTGGCGACGCCGGCGCAGCGCGCCAGCACGTTGAGGGCCACGCGCTCGGCCAGCAGCAGGCCGCGCGCGGGGCCCGTGACGACGGCGCACGCGGTTTTGCCGCCGTCGACGCCGGGCGCGCCCACGTGCGCGCCCTCGGCGACGTGCCACGCAATCGTGCAGCCGCAGCGCGCCACGATCTCGTCGACAAAGGGCACGCCGGCGACGATGCCCGGGCTCTTGGCCCACAGCGTGGCCGTGCGCGGCACGTCGCCGACGACGAACCCGCCGTAGTCAAAGGACGGCGTGTCCTCGGCGAGCCACGCGGCCACCTGCTCCTTCCACGAGGGCGGCAGCAGCGCCGCGAGGTCGCCGTGGTCGAGGGGGGCGGGGATGGGCGGCATGGCGAGGTCACCTTATGACGGGGCGTGAGGTGCAGTGGAGGGATGTGCGACCGGAAGGAGCAAAACCACACGAAATGGGAAGCCGCGGGCGGGCTTCCGCGAGCGGGCCTCGGCCTTTGCACGAAGCGGCTTTTTAGTCATGCGGCCCCGCAGCCCAAGTCTGCCTGGCGCCAGCCTGACGCCCTGGCGTAAGCCTGGCCGCTCAGCCTCGCGAGATGGACCGCGCTCGCCGTCGCACCTTCCTGCCGAATGACTCTTTTGCTCCTGCGCGACTGCAATATGACGCGCGGGGCTCCGTGACGTACTCGTATATAGTATGGCCCTTCCGCCATGCATCGCACGCTGCACGTTGCACAGCGCACAGCGCACAGCGTTTTCGAAATCCAACACTGACTGCGACCATGGCCGACGCCGAGCAAGCCCAGCCGGCCCCGGACGCGGCCGCCCCGGACGCGGCCGCCCCCGACGTGGCGGACGCCCCGGCACCGCGCCGGCGGTTTGACGAGATCCCCGGCGCGGCCGTCGACCACGACGACGTGCTCTTCTTCTACGGCCAGGGCGGCGCGTATGGCGCGTTCTCGCAGTGGGCGCGGTCGACGTTTGTCGTGAGCAAGGCGGCGGTGGCGCGCGCCACGGCGACGGCGGATGCGCGCGCGGTGCAGGGCGCGGGCGCGGGCGCGGGCGCGACGGAGCTGCTGACGTTTGGCTGCGCCGAGCAGTTTATGATGTTCTGCAAGGCCGTGCGGTTCGGCGACGCCGACGCGCAGCGGGCGGTGCTGGCGTGCGCGGACCCGGGCAAGCAAAAGGCGCTGGGCCGGCGCGTGCGCGGCTTCAGCGACGCGCGCTGGGACGCCGTCAAGAGCGCCGTCGTCGAGGCCGGCAGCTACCACAAGTTTGGCCAGAGCCGCAAGCTGCGCCGCATGCTGCTGGCCACGGGCGACCGGCTGCTGGTGGAGGCGGCGCCGCGGGACCGGGTCTGGGGCATCGGCTTCGGCGCGCGCACGGCCCTGGCGCGTCGCGACCGCTGGGGCGAGAACCGGCTGGGCTGGGCGCTGATGCACGCGCGGGCGGTGCTGCGGGCGGAGGAGGGGGGGGGCAGACAAGACAGGCGCCTGAACTCGATGCAGACGTCGTGATCGGAAGACGCGGTGTCTACGTCAGTGAATGCCATGCCTCTACGTCAGTAAATGCTGATGTAGGCTTGTCAACTGGAATAGCTGACGTAGCTCTCGTCAAGCTGAATACTGAGTACGTCTGGATGGTGCGTGATGGGGGTGCAAGCTAAACACATTGTGCTGCTCGACGTGAAACGTACGGCCGTTGCACATCGGAACGTTGCCGTAGCGCCGTTTAGTGCAATTCGCTACAGCGCTCCACCGCTACACCGCATCCTGTCACCACCAGAGACGGAGACGTGCATATGCAAGCTCTGGGCACGGTCTTGCGGTGAGCGGGTGAGTCTGGTTGTGAGTGAGTAGCAACAAGCAAACGGATGACAATCACGTGACAGCTGCAACGAGACGAACGCAACCTGTCAACATTGTCTTCACCTCTCCTCTCTTCACATCCGCTCAAGATCCTCTCTCTCCTCTCTCTCCTCTCTCTCTCCTCTCTCTCCCTCCCCTCTCTCCCCCACAATGGACATCCAGCTGCCGCCCGAGTTCCCCCAGTCGGCCGTCGACCAGTTCGACCGGCTCCGCGAAAAGGGCCTGCTGTTCTACTTTCCCGCGCCCGGCGAGGTTGTCTGCCACAACGGCTTCTACGTGAGTCCCGTCCGTCCCCGTCCGGCGCCGCCGCACCCGCTCACCCCCCAGTTCGAGTTTAAAATCTCGGCCTCCATCGCCAAGAAGCCGGTGCTCGCCGCCGACGCGCCCGAGCGCCGCGGCCAGGGCGGCCCGTTTGTCGACCCCGACCCGGCGTTTGTGGTGGCGCGCCCCGGCCCCGACCACGTGGTCGAGCTCAGCATGCACGCCATGCTGCGGCCGCACTACGTGCTGCACACGCGGCTGTTTGCGCCGCAGACGGACGACCTCGACGGCGGCGACTGGGCGGCCACGTGGGCCGTCATGCAGGCCATGCGCGACCGCGCGCGCCAGCCGCCCATGATGATCTACAACTGCGGCTACGAGGGCGGCGCGTCGCAGGGGCACAAGCACGTGCAGGTCTTTGCCGAGCCGGCGCCGGGCTTTGCGCTGTTTCCGGCGGAGGCCCTCTCTCTGGCCGGCAACGGCGGCGACGACGCCGACGACGCCGTCGTCCAGCACCCCCGCGTGCCCTTTCAGCACTTTGTGCAGCGCCTGGCCGGGCCCGTCACGCCGGCGTACCTGCTCGCCGTCTACCAGCGCCTGCTCGCGTGCGTGCGCCGCGCCCACAGGGAGCACGTCGAGAAGAAGCTGGCCAGCGGCGTCAGCGGCGTCGGCGCCGGCCACAAAAAGAGCCTCAGCGGCACCAACGGCCACCACACGCCCGCGCGCGACGACATGCCGGCCTCGGTCGTCGCCAACAACGTCGTCATGACGCCCCAGTGGATGTGCCTGATCCCGCGGCGCCGCGGCGGCAAGGACGGCACCGGCGCCGGCGCCCTGGGCATGCTGGGGCTGCTGTGGCTGAAGAACGCAAAGGAGCGCGCGCACTGGGAGGAGCTGGGCATGACGGAGCACCTGGTGTGGATGGGGCTGCCGCGGACGTGAGGCAGACAAGAGGACAAGGGTGCTGGGCAGACAAGACGGCAGACTCGGACCTTGACGGCGTTGGTGAATAGACTGGATGGCTGGGGGGATTTTTATGAATTGATTTTTATTGTTTATTCGCTTTTTTCTGATTTCTTTTTTTTTCTCGCCTTTTTCCTTTCTTTTCTCGCTTTCTTTCTTTTCTTCGTTCTTTGCTTTCCCTATAGGGTTGTAGCAAAGGAAGAGATTCCACGTCAGTTCTATAAACTGCGGAAACGACAGAAGACGACAAGAAACAGAAAGAAAACAAAAGACACAGAAAAGAGAAAATATAGAAAACAGAACAGAAATCAAAAAGACACAGACAGACACAAAGACAGACAGACAGACACACACCCACCCACCACCCACACACACAAAGACACCCCCACCCCCCCCCTACACCTGCCACCGCAGGTTGATCTGCTTCTTGGCCACCATCGGCCGCAGCACAAACACGCCCGCGGCCAGCGCCGCCACCGTCGCCAGCATCGACCGCTTGCCAAAGCCCTTGTCCAGCAGGTCAAACGCCAGCGACGGCGCCACGCGCGTGCCAAACACGTCGACGCGGCCGACCGCCAGCACGAGGCTGGTCGACTCGACGTGCGTCGGCGCCGTGACGATGCGCCGCACGCCCAGCACGTCGCGCTCGTGCGAGACCACGAGCCGCGCGTCGATCTCGAGCTGCGGCGCGTACGGCGCCAGGCCCTCGTCGGCCTCGAGCGCCGTGGCCGCGCGGCCGGCCGGGCGGCGCGCGTCGAGCCCGGAGCCCACGCGCGGGAAGCCGACGATGCCGTGCAGCCGGCCGGCGTAGGCGAGCACCTGGCGCACCGTGATGCCCTGGCGCGTCTGCGTGACGGCGAGGCTCGTCAGGCGCGCGCCCACGACCCACGTGGCCGACACGACGGCCGGCAGCGCCGGTGCGCTGTCGGCGGCGGCGACGTTGAGCGGCCCGACGGCCGACGTGTTGTCCGCGCTGCCGAGCACGCCGCGGCTGTTGGGCTCGGTCGACTCGTAGAGGTCGCTGACGGCGAGGAGGTAGCCTTTGACGGCCTGCACGTCGTTGCCGCCGCCGCCGCCGCCGCCGCCGCGCAGCGTCGTGTCGGCGAAAAAGGTGCAGACAAACGTGTTCTCAAACAAGAGGCACGCCACCGGCTTGCGGCCGTCGACGCCGTCGTGCGAGGCCGCGGACAGCACCTGCCCCGACACGGTGTCGACCAGAAACGTCGTGAGCACGCCCGCCGCGTCCGACACGGCCGCCACGACCGCCAGGTTCGGGTTGAGGTACTTGTACAGCACCGTGCGGTCGCCCAGCACGCGCCCGATGGACGCCACCGGGTCGTGCGCCGGCCGCGTGGCCACGGCGGCCACGCGGAACCCCGCCGGCGGCGCAAACGTCCACGTCGTCTCCGCCACGCAGCCCGTGTCCGCCGCCGCCACGAACCGCACGCCGCGCAGGCCGGCCGGCGCCGTCGCCGGGCCGTCGCGCACCACAATCGACTCGACGGGGCACTTGGCCGCCGGGATCGCCGGCAGCGGCGCGCCGTCCTCGGCCACCGCCAGCAGCCAGGGCTGGCCCGCCGCGCTGTGCACGAGCACGGCGCTGGCGAGCGCGCCGTGCACGCCGCCGTCGTCGTCGGCCGGCCATGTCGCGGCCACCGCGCCCGTCGCCACCTGCACGTCGACCGACTGGCCCGCCGTGGCGCCGACCACCGTGGCCACGCCGCGGGCCTCGTCCACGTGGATCGTGCGCACCGCCCAGGGACTGGCGGTGCTGCTGTGCTCAACGGCCTTTGTGTTCCACAGCACCGCGCCCGGGCTCGCCGCGTCCAGGCCGTACAGCCGGCCGCGGCGCGTGGCCACGACGGCCAGCTTGTGGAAGCCAAAGGCGTCGGCGGCGGCGGCCGCCGCCGGGTCGACGCTGCTGCTGCCGCCGCCGCCGCCGAGAATGCTGCGCAGCAGCCTGCCGGGCAGCGCCTGCAGGTAGGCCGGCAGGTGCTCGAGGTCGCTGACGTGGCGCGCCACGCGGTGCCGGTACGCGGCCAGCGGGCTCTGGGCCTCCTCCTCCTCGAGGGCGCGCACGAGCTGCTCCGACTCGGGCCGGTCGACCAGCGCGGCGGCCACGGCGCCCGTCAGGCCCTCGGGCCGCGACCACGCGCGCTGGCCGTTGTTGCGGAGCAGCACCCAGTCCTCGTCGGCCGTGAGCACGGCCGCGCGCACGGCGTAGCTGTCCGCGCGAGCCACGACCTCGGCCGCCGCCGCGCCCAGCGCGTGCAGCGCCGCCGGCTGGGCAAGCGGCCAGCGGCCCAGGACGCCGTGCGAGGCGGCGCTGACGAGGACCATCTCGTCGTCGGTGATGCGCGTGTAGTAGACGGGCGCTCCGGCGCCGGCCGCCGTGACGGCAAACGCGCCGGCGCCCGGCGCCTGCGGCAGGTCGTACGCCTTGTGCACCGTGCCCTTGTGGGCGTCGATGTGGTACACCTGCGCGCGGTGGGCGGCGCTGCCGGCGGTGCGGGCGTGCGCGAGGAAGCTGCTGCTGCTGCTGCTGCTGGTGGCGCTGCGGAGGGCGTGCACGAGCACGCTGGCGGTGCCCGCGGGCAGGGCAAACTCGTGCTTGTGCCGGGTGCCCAGCACGGCGACCTTGATCTTGGCGCGGCCGGCGTCCGTCCAGACGACGACGCCGCCGCCGACGAAGAGCACGTCGCCGGCGGCATGCGCGTCGCCCGCGAGGCCGTGCTCGTCGACGCGCCGGCCGGTGCGCGCGTCGACGGCCAGCGCCCGGAGGCCCGCGGCGCCGGCGCTCACCGCGTAGACCGTGTCCGTGTCCGCCGCGACGGCCAGCCGGAGCAGCGCCGCCGGGCTGCCGCCGTGCGGCTCGCGGTGCTCCCACACGACGCGGCCGTCGGCGCCCGCCAGCCGCCGCACAACCGTGTGGCCGGGCTCGGCAAACAGCGCCAGCACGTCGGAGCGGACCACCGCGTCGGCGCCGTCTGTTTTTGTGGCTGTGTCTGTCTCTGTCTCCGTCTCCGTCTTGCCGGCGACGGCCACGTCGGCCACCTCGCCGGCAAAGGCGGCCCACCACACGTTCCGGCCCGACACGGCGTTCCACGCGTGCACCGCGCGGCCCAGGCCCGCCGCCAGCCAGCCCTCGCTCCCGACGGCCTCGACGTGGCCGCCGTAGTTGTTGTCGTTGTTGTCGTCGCCGTCGCCGTCGCCGTCGCCGTCGTCGTCGTCGGCCAGCAGATGCCGCCACACGAGCGCGCCGCTGCTCGGGTTGACGGCGCCCAGCACGCCCACGTCGCTCAGCGTGTACAGCAGGCTGGCCTTGTCGTCGGGCCGCGGCCGCTGGAAGAAAGCCGCGTCGCGCTGCGGCAGGCCCAGCAGCGCGTGGTGGAAGTCAATGTCGCCCACCTGGTCTTTATAGACGAGCGCGTCGACGGCGGGCGCCGCCGCCGCCGCCGCCAGCGCCAGCAGGGCCGGCGCGCGCAGAACACGCATCGTGGGGGGGAAAGAGAGTTTGCGGAGCGGGTGGCCGCGCGCCGGTCAATGGTCCAGAGGCAGATTCGATGGCAGAAGCGTGTCGTCCTAGTCCATCGTCCTCGGGGGAGCTTTGCGGAAAGGAGGGGGGGTGCACCGTCGAGCTCGCGTGTGGGGGCGTGAGGTCGGGGCGTGGGGTGTGAGGGCGCCACGAGGTCGGGGTGTCCGAGGGTCGAGGTGTCGGAGGTCAGGGGGAGGTCGCCGCCGCTGATGGTTGCTGGCGAGAGGACGTGAGGCTACTCGTTGACGTGTCCCTTGGGCTTGTACGATAAATGTGGGGCCAGCCCGCAAGCGTGCTTACTTTACTCGTACAATACATAAGGCAGGCACGCCGCCACGCTGCCTGGCTTTCGCCGTCTTTCTTTCACCTTGCAGCTCAACGGTGCTCTTTCCTTTCCTTCTCGATTTGCTGACTAATCTCGGGATGTCTTCCAACGCCATTTGGACGACCCGTCAGATGCGCGCCCTTGTCCCCGGCGTCTTGCGCCAAACGCGCTGTTTGCGCCACCGCCCGCCACTCCCTCCTCGGCCTTCCGGCCAGGTCCGCACGGGGCTCGCTGTTTCGCAGGCGAGGCGTCGCACAGTGAGAAACAAAGGGCGGCAGCTGTGCGACTCAATGCTCGTAAACACTTTTGTGGTTGTGAAAGCATTCATAGTCACGCCTTCACTAGACAGATACAACAGCATTGCCCGGCTGATTGTTTTTTCGATCGCCTATTTTGCCAAAAGCGAGGCGGCCAGTCAAGTGCCTTCACTTCACCGAATATTAGGACGGACTAGCCATTTTGGGATTTCTGACGCACTCCTGCAGAGCCGCAAGCTCGATTCCGCAATGCTTGCGGACTACCTTGCGGACTACTACTACGGGGAGATGCCACTGACATTAAGGCTTTATATTTGATCGCTCCCATTATTCAAACAGCCTCAACATTGTTCTTTTAATTGGCCCTACGCGTCCTCGCTCGTCCTAGTTATTGAACTATTCATCGAAAAGAAAAAATAGCAGACGCCGCCACGCGTCGCATTTCGACAAAACACACGACAAAACACACAAAACGACAAAGCACGAAAAAGCAAAAACACACGACATTCCGCCATGTATTATTATAAGAAAAAGCTCCAGCGGCCTGACGAGCCGTCACCCCGCCCGGGCCATGCGGACGAGCGTCGCCGCTCCGCGGACGAGCGTCGTCGCTCCGCAGACGAGCGTCGCCGCTCCGCGGACGAGCCGCGTGTGTCCGCGCCGGCGCCGGCACGCCTTGCGCGGAAGCCGTGTGGGCATGATCGCGCTGGTAGCGTGTCCCAGAGGTACGTCTCTCAGGCGTCTCCCGCCTTCGGCCCCGCTTTTGATCCGACTAGTGGGTCATGTGACCTCCGGGGCTCTTTGGTTCTTTCGTCCTCAACGCACCACAACATCGTTCACCCCCCCTCCTGTCCCGTAATAACACGCCGTCCCAGGAAAAGGGCGTATAAGGACACATCGTCCCCCAGCGACGCGGCGTCGCTGGGCTCGATCAGCAAAAAGGCAAGGTCTCACTCTCACTCGTCCGCGACCTCCGCCTCCGACGCCGGCGCCTTCTCCCCCGTCGGCTCGCCCGTCGCATCGCCGGCCTTTGCGCGCACGCTGCCCGCGGCCCCCCGCTGCGCCGCCGGCTCGGTTGCCTCTGCGCCGGCGTCGGCCTCGTCCGAGATGTCCGCAGCATCCGCCGCCACGCTGACCGGGTCGGCCGCCACGCTGGTCGCCACGGCCGCCACGCCGCCCGACACGGCGCCGCCACAGCAGAGCCGTGCAGGGTCAGGCGCCAAGCAGACATCCCCGTCACCACCGCCGCCACCGCCACCACTGCCACCACCGCCCGGCCTCGGAGACACGCCATCCCACCAGCCATTGGCTCATACAGGCGCAGACCCGGGGCCACCTCGCAGTGCAAGCTCCGCTCATTCTGACTCTCCACCACAACGCCCACTCGTTCCTGACATGTCCACCACAGCGTCTGCTGCTATCTCACCTCACAGCCCAACGTCTAGCTTTAATCCGGCCAGCCGGGATGGACAAGCGCACGCGCCCCAAAACGGCCCTGCGGATCCCTCTATAAACCGCCATCGGACTCCCCTGCCGGCCACACAGCCGGGCAAACTCCCAGCGCCGGTCTCCAGCCCTGGCCCAACACCACCATCGGTAAAGTCTGTCCAGCCGACGGGGCCGGCACCCGCTCCCACGCCCTCTGTCGTCAGGCCTGCCCCCTCGCCCTCTGAACTCAGGCCTGCCGCCCCCACGCCCTCTGTCGCAAGGCCCTCTGCTGCTGCTCCCCCGAACACCATAACAGGCCGTGGAAACCCGCCCGGCCGCGTCCCGGAACCTGGCGGTGTCCCGGAGCCTGGGGGGCCAAACAGCGGCGGACCAGGCAGAGGTGGGCTCGGCAGCGGCGGACATGGCAGCGGCAGACACGGCAGCGACGGACTCAGCGGCGGGCTCGCCTCTCCCCCCGTCCCCCGTGGCGTCCCTCCACCCCAGCCGCACCCCTCGTCTTCGTCCCTCCTCCGCCACCACACCCCGTCGGCCGGCACACGACGCTATCCCGGCATCGAACTGCAGCCAAAGACGCGCCCCATCACGCTCGCCCAGCTCGTCGACGAGGTCAAGGGCATCTACGTCGGCCTCGCCATGGTCGAGAGCAAGTGCATCGAGATCGACAACGAGCAGAGCAGCAGGACCGACCCCCACAACGCCCTCGACGACGAGCAGTGGCAGGCCCTCCTGGCCCTCCACCGCACGCTCCTGCACGAGCACCACGACTTTATGCTCGCCTCGCAGCACCCCTCCGCCTCGCCCGCCCTGCGCCGCGTCGCCCAAAAGTACGCCATGCCCGCCCGCATGTGGCGCCACGGCATCCACAGCTTCCTCGAGCTGCTGCGCCACCGCCTGCCCGCGTCGCGCGAGCACATGATCACCTTTATCTACATGGCCTACTCCATCATCGCCCTGCTGTACGAGACCGTGCGCGCCTTTGAGGACACCTGGGTCGAGTGCCTCGGCGACCTCTCGCGCTACCGCATGGCCATCGAGGACGACAACCAGCGCGTCCGCGACATCTGGACCGCCGTCTCGCGCCGCTGGTACGCCCTGGCCTCGGACCGCGCCCCCACCACCGGCCGCCTGCACCACCACCTCGGCATCCTCGCCCGGCCCCACGTCATCACCCAAATGTACTACTACGTCAAGAGCCTCTGCACCGCCATCCCCTTTACCTCGACGCGCGACTCCATCATGACCCTGCTGGACCCGGTCCTCAACGACGCCACCCAGAAAGTCCCGCCCGTCGAGCTCGCCTTTATCAAGGCCCACGCCATCCTCTTCAAGTTCAACATGGAGCCGCACCCGGCCTTTGACCCCACCGTCGACGCCCTGCTCGGCGGCCTCGACACCCACATTGCCCTGTCCAGCCGCGCCTGGACCGAGACCGGCGTGCACATGGCCATTGTCAACTGCTGCGCCCTGCTGAGCTACGGCGGCGACGACAATGTCCTGATGAAGGCGCTGCACAGCGCCATGCGGCGCGTCGCCACGGGGGAGGCAGGCGCGGCCGCCGCCGCCGGCGACAAGACGGGCGACAAGACGGGGCCGGCCGGGGCGGACCCGGCCGTTCTCCAAGCGCTAGGGCCCGCCCTGCGTCTCGTGCAGCGGATTGACCAAGCGGTGTTTTCGCGCATCGGCGACGCCAACTGCAACGGCTACATCCACGTCCGCCTGGTCTGGATGCTCTGCATGGCCCGCATCCCGCAGGCCATGGTCTACGTCGAGCACCACTTTGCCTGGGAGGAGCTCGTCCGCGCGCTCAACCACATGCTGCTGACCTACGACAGCTTTGACAAGATCGAGGCCGAGGTCTTGATGCAGCCGCAGATCGACCGCAAGGCCGAGGAGGAGCAGCGCATCTGCGCTATCCAGACGCGCCAGCAGCAGCAGCAGCAGCAGGCCACCGCCGACGCCGGCGACCACAGCCTCTTTGTGGCCACCGAGCCCGTCAGCGTCGCCGTCCCGCCGCTCGTCCCGCCCCGCAGCGACGCCGACAAGCCGCTGCCCGACGACTGGTGCCTGCGCGGCCTCTTGTGGTGCGAGTTCAACTTCCCCCCGGGCTGGTTCGCCAACATGGACTCCATCGAGGAAGAAGAGCGCCTCATGGAGACCTCCTCCACCAGCCTGACCCGCAAAGACCGCGTCCTCTGGATGGCCTGCCGTCTGGCCGCCTTCAAAACCTGGATCACCTACGACGACGCCGCCCACGAGTTCCACGTCGCCGACGCGTTTCGCACCACAGCAAGCAGCGCACGCGCAGGACACGAGCCCGAGACGGCGCAAGCGTGCCAAAGGGACGAGGCCCAAAATCCGTCGGCCGACGTGGCAATGGCCGTTGTGGGCGGCGTCGATGCCGCTCCCGACGCGGGCAGCGACAACGACAAGGACAACGACAAGGACGTAGACAAGGAGACCGAGGAGCAGGGCCACCACGAGGCCAACGGAATGGACCTGGCGGCCATCGAGGCCATTGCCAGACAGTCCGTCTCGCGCATGTCGCAGACGGAGCTGTCAAACCCTCCCAAGCCCTAACTTTTACGTGTACATACATACTATGGCGTTTCATGGTTTAGGGGCTTTTTTCCTCTTCTTCTTTCGGGCATTCTGCCCGTTTGTTCGATACCCTCAACTCAACGTTGAAGAAAAGCTACGTTCATATAAAATCTCCAAAATGCTCAAATTCACCCTCAAAAACGCGCAACGGATCTTTTCGTACATATCCACCTTGCATTGGCTCGCCGATTATTTGCGCCTCCGTCTCCGTGTCGTTCCTTCCGTGGCAGACGGTATTTTCCTGTGATCGCGTTGACAAAGTGATCCGCGGGACGGCCCGAGCCAGGATCCCTTGGACTCTAAAGGCACCTCCAGTCGTGACCGTTTTTGCCAACGTATCACGCTATGCAAGACGACGCCCCGTACTATGATTACCCCATGCCCATTTTTGCGACCAGTCATGTTGCACACAATGCAGCACAGGCGTGCTAGTGGGCTCGGCGCTCGTACGAGTAAACGACACAGACTCTTTTGGCAAGAACGCTTGGTCTTTTCGAAATGTATTCGGGGCCATGTCCAAAAGAAGGAACACGCAGCAAACGGTGCCCAAAAGAGGTAGTCAAGACCGGCGCTTAAAGCGCTGCCGCAGAAAGTAAATCCAAAGTACCCGTGAGGTACTCTTTCTCGTACTGACGTCTCGGAGCATGCAGGGCGCCGTCAACAGATACATACGAGTAGTACTCCACAATCTTAATCTGAATGCAGTCTGCGCCGGCACCTTTCCTAATTTGTTACCAGAGCTGGATGATCACAGGTGGTGAGGGGGTAGGAGAGGGGCTTGTGAATTAAGCGAGCCGTGCATGCAAGAAGAAGGAGGGACCACACACACCAACTCAAAAAAAATTTCAAAAAATCAAAACAAGAGGACAAGAAGACAGTGCATGTTATGCCGTAGACGAACAAACCAGCCAGCAGAGGTGCCATAAAAGAAAAGGGCAAACACAACAAAAACAAAAAAAGAAGATGGGGGACGGGCTCAGTGAGAAAGACCAGGCAGAGCTGAGAGCCCCCTCGACGCAGCCTACATCGGTTTTGGCCCCCAAACTTGGTGCCCCCCCTCTCTTCCGCACAGGCGCAGCCGCTCTTTCCTAATCCGCTCCGTAGATCCTGCCAACCAGCGTTGAGCTTAGTGTAAAGGCCGTCCATCTTGCATGCAATATTGGATATGTGTAGGGGGGGGGGATGCAAGACCACACACCGGAAAAAATTTGTGCATGCAAAGACGACACAAATCCGGCCTGCCAAGTATCCGGGGCTTTGTGCTAGAGAAGCCAGAGGTAGGTAAAGGCCATGCTGGGGCCTGTCCCAGTCTTCATGTAGGAGGACAGGGGGAAATAGTGCAGCCTTCTCTCTGCGTTCTCTGCTAATCTTCTTCATGCTCCCCCAGTCTCTTGCTTGCAGACTGAAAGAGGAACCTGCACTATTTAGCCGACACTGCTGGGGGCGGAGAGAGAAGCATCCATGTCGTTTACGGCTGCAACAGACAGCTGCACCATACAGCGACCATGCAGCCACCATACAACTGCATTATACAGCCGCACCCAGAAGGAGACAAAGCCGGTGCGGGATAAAATTTCTCTACGCTGCACAGCCCCCACGTCGGCCATGTTCTCGTTATGGACTCGCTTGGTACTAAATGATGACTTCCGTTGCTTCTTCCTGCATATGTGGCTGGCACGCTTGGCCCCCTCGACGGGCCGGAGCGGCACGACGGAGGAGACTAGTTGCTCCGCCGTTTCGACGCCGTGTGGCTGAAAGAAGAGACTTTATAGTCGTCTGCATTTGGAATAGCCGTGTAGGTTGTGTTGCGTGAGTTTGTTTGTTTGTTATCTAATTCCCATTCGCTGCCTCGTCGACACTGTGACGTCTCCACGAGGCTGAGGAAATGAGGCTCTGCTCGAAAGTGCAGAAATCAGGAAAACTTTTCTCTTCAGTGTAGGCAAGCTTGTGCTGGCCAGATGAGAGTGTTTAGAAGAAATGAGAAAACCATGAAATGAAAACTGAAATGAAAACAAAAAGAAGAAGAAAAATAAAAGAAAAAAAAATCGTACAAAAGCGAGGATTGACAAAAAGCAATGATAAGAGTGGGATTCGAACCCACGCCTCTTGCGAGACTAGCAAGTTCACGTTCGAGTTGCCTCTGAAACCTGAAGCTAGCGCCTTAGACCGCTCGGCCATCTTACCAATTGGCTGGTTGGAAAAACGCCTGCGTAGCCTGCATATGAGGCAACAGCCTCGCCCTGCCAGCCCTAAAATTTTACACGAAAAGCTTTCTCCAAGAAAAAAAAAAAAAAAAAAAAAAAAAAAAAACTCGACCAATTTTTCCCACTTGCGAGAACGAACCAAACTGTTTACTCTAGTTAGGTTCATCTCGCGACTAGGCATCCGCAAGGCTTCTGCTGGCTGATGAAAGAAACAAGGCTGGGACACTGCAGGAAAGAAAGTGACTGAGAAGAATGTGCACTTTTGCAGCCTTACCCAACTTTACTTTATCGCCAAAACTGATACTCATACTCATACGCTCGTATCTCATATATTAGTATACTCGTATGTATCGTACTGGCTGTTTTTGCCTTCGGCACAGGTGGCTTTATGGGTTACGAGTACGAGTACGAGTATGTATCTTACGAGTACGAGTCCGTGTACTCGTACCACCCCTGTGCTAATATATTGGCACTGTAAGACCATTGCTGCCTGCTCTTCCTCTTGATTGTGGCCGTTCTACGAGTATCGCCCTGTCGGTTTAACGCGGCTGCTGAAGGAGCAGCTTGTGTCGATCACCCGGTCTGCTGCCTGGACCACGATAGTTTAGCCCGAAGCGAGGCTCGGCAATCTGAAAGGCGGGAACCTTCAAATGTCTATCCCAGGTATCTTATTGACAACGTTTCGCCGCCCTAAAGTGCTGCTACGCCCAACGGTCTCCGCCTTTTTTCTTCTTTTTTTCTACTCGTACACGTAACGATATTAAGGCGTCTCGAAGCGAGTAGAGGCAATACTTGTCCAGAAAAGGAATAACGGCGACGCCTGACTCTGCGATACCCACTTGAGAGACGCCTTGCATCGCCCTGTCAAACAAACTGTCTCATCCTCCAAGGCGTCTTCTCGTACGCCCGGATGAGTACAGCCTATCTATCGCCTAGGGCCTACGAGTACTTGTGATGCGAGAAGAACGGCCCTTTGGGCCAGATGCCTGTGTGTGTCGTGGCCATACTCGTACGTTGGATGGAGCCTGGCCTTTTGAGCTGAGATACAGATGATGCACCACTTCCGACAAAGATGTTGAAGTGACTCACTGTTCTTTGGGAAATACCCGAACGCAATCACATTGCAAGAAAATGCTGTGCCCGACAATAAAGTACTCACAGCTCATGCATGAGTACGATGTACACTACTTTTGGTCACGGCCGGAGCCTTAACATGCACTTTCAGCACGGGCCTTGTATATGCTTCAAGGGGGAGATACTTTTGGTATTTTGTAAGCAGCAATTATTCTGGCAGTCGATCTGGATGCCCGAGGAGCCAGACTTGAAAACAGAGCTCAAGCTACTCGTAAGTAAACAAGCCACATAGATATCAAATACGAGTTCGAGCAAATGGACAGGACCACGCCCTGTTGCACACAAAAAAGAAAAATAAAATAATAAGAGCAGAAGCTAGGCACAGGGGAAAAAATAAATCCGCTATGATCAGACGGGAAAGAGCGGACCGACTGGATAAGCGCGGAAAGGCGGAAACAGTCCAGGGTTCTGGGCTGAGCGCCCTGGCTGTGCTCCGTACGTCGTACGAGTCCTCATCCGCCTTAATCATGTCACATGGAGGCATTGCGTGCAACCTATTGTGTAGTAAACTGTAAAACGAGGCGATAGACGACGCCTGAATGTCCAGAGTGGTGGGTGGTAACTCGGCACGGAAAGCCGAGATTAGGCAATCTTCTCTCTCGAGTATATAAATCATTCTCCTCCCCCCCTTCTCATCCCTTTCATTGACTCGTCAGCACATGATTATCAATTTTCCTCTCATCACACACTCTTATCTCTTGGCTTTTCCCACAACCGAATGTTCCTTGTGCCGACAGCCGCACACTCTTTCCGTTCTATCCTCTCCGGCTTCTCCGGCTAATACCATTACTCTGCGAGTCTGATAATTCTATGTAAAGCCAAGTGTGGCAGAGATGAATATAAAGGGAGCATGATTATGTTCCGCTTTGTACTTGGTCAGTTTCTCCTTTTTTCCTTTTCTCTTTGTCACTTTCTATTCATTTTTGACGTTTCGAGTCGTTCTCGATCCGCAGCAAACTGCCGGGGTACTAGCCGCTCCCTGCTGTGTCACCGGAAACGCTGACGTAGGGATACGGTGCAAATTAACCATTCTTATGCAAAGACCGCTACCCGACGGCCCTTTTCCATGAAAACGACAGAATAAAAAGCATGAATCTTCAACACTCCTGTTAGAGGTGGTGGGCCGGAGGTCCGGATAATTCGCCCACCAGTTTTGTCCGCGTTTAGGAGCCCCGCGTTATTTGCATTTTCATTGGTCTTGGGGGTAAAATTGGTTCCGACATATTAGCCGCTTCTTAAGCGTTGGGCACGAAAGCATGATAGAATGATGGCTGCATCTCGATCTTGTGAGTATTCCTTTTTCTATTTTGTTCATTTTTGCAGAAGTTTCCCCTCCGCTTAAATACCAGTGTAAACAAAAGGTAGCCATGAAGCCATGGAGCAAAGGGATGTATTAAAAATAGACGGGGCAAAAAGTGTTGCGTTGGGCTTGGAAAAGTGCAGGATGACGGCTAGAAGCAACTGCATGGTCATTGTATTGGCGGTTGGCCTGCGATTTATCCCGAAACGACAAAAAAAACCGAAAAGATGCGGGGAAAGAGAAAACGCAATAAAGAGAGCAGGGGAGTGCCGGCTCTCTTGTCGGTAGTCCTGGACGAGCAAGACCAAAACTTGAGATGGCGCCGTTCTCCCCACCCATCTGCAAAATACGAGTACAGTACAATTCCGCCTTGCCATATTAGTATGACAAGACAGTCCTGCACCCCAAAGACAAAGTGAGACAACAATTTTTGGCCGCAGGCGACGTGTCGTGTGAAGAACAAGAAGTGCCGGGCCGGCCGGCGAAAACTCAGGGCTCCACAGCAAACGAGGCCGGCTTGGCACTAGCACGGTCCGTGCCGGTGTTAGTGCGTGCGCTTGTTGCCGTCTTTGTGTTTTCCTCCCTTGTGCTTTCCGCCCTTGCTGCCGCCCTGTTGACGGGCCTGGGTGGGAGGAAACATCTGGTCCGCGTCGCTCATCACCTTCTCGACCCCAACGCGGCGCCGGCCCCAGCTTGCGGGTCCGGCTTCCGTCTCGTCGTGGGGGATGCCAGGAGTCTGGAATCTTTCTGTCCAGCCCTGGCTTTCAGTGGGAAGATCTTGAAGACGGAAGCCGGTTTCGCGGCCTCCAGGGGGGCCAGGCTCGTTGACGCCCTGGACGCTGGACGCGGAGCCCCACCGACGCTGTGTATCCGCTCCCACGAACATGCTGTCGTCCGGATCCGACGCGGGATTGGGCCTTGGCCGTCGGTTAGCTGGCACGGCACTCTGAGAATGGTGGAAGAGAGAGACGCGTGATCTTACTCGTGGTAGGAGACAGCCCCAGTGGTGCTGTCGTGGACCACAGTATCCCCGTATCCTTCGAGGTGGGCATGGCCCGAGCCATCGATCACTCCCTGGGCCAGGCCAAGCTGGCTTTCCACGATGCTTCGATCGCCGGGATGGAGGCCATCCCAGGTGGTTTGTTCGTCGAGACAAAGCTCGCGTTGCGGGCCCGGGGCCATCATTGTCGGAATGCGGCGTGGGATGAAGGATACCTATGCAATGATCTTAGCATGTTGTCTCCAAACAGAACCGTGTTGACCCAAGTGGACGACGCTGTGCTGTGTCCGACGTGAGAAGAGGCAAGGGTCAAACAGGGACAGTCTTCCGAGATCAGCGGGTAGCAACAGCGGGCAGCAACAGGGGACAGCAGCAGCGGGCAGCGGTGCGAGGACTGTGCTGGACCGACGGGATGGACGGGCTGGACCGACGGGATGGACGGACGAGCAGCCGAGGGACAGAAGACGATGGAGACCGAGATAAGAGACATCAGCGGTGTATGTGCCGATGGTAGACATCCAAGTGGGATGTGTGCCGATGACAGACATCCAAGTGGGATGTGTGCTGATGGCAGAGATGCAAGAGAGATGGTGGCGATGAAAACATGCAAAAGCGAGAGAAAGCAAAGAAAGGCGTGTGCGTACCAACGTTGAGAGGGCGGCTGTAGACAAGTGTTTTGCTGCTGGCGCTGTTTGCTACTCAAGCGAGAACCAAGGGGGCAAGTAGGGAGAGTTCTCTTTCGGTGGGAGAGGGAAGGCGTTTTATATGTCACCCACTGGGAAATGAGGCGAGTGGCTAGACATTGGGCAGCCCGCTGGATGTGAATCAGACTTTCACCGAGCCATCCAGGCGACGGCGGCCATAAATCGGCTGGCTAATAGTCGTCGCCATAGGCCAGTTGCTCAAGTCAGTTCAGTTGCCCTACGCCGTACGCGCCCCAGAAGCACGCCCCAGAAGCACACTCCAAAACACACCGGGAGGGCTGGCTAGAGGGCGGCAGCCAGGGTTGACGGTCGTCGCGTGGCTGCCGATGCGTCTATCAAGCGGCAGCGTTGTCGCATCGTCTGTGCGCCGTTGGGCAGGCTGGAGAGCGTGCGTGCCCAGGATGACCGAAGGCGTGGCTCGGCGGAGGGCGGACGCGGGTCAATTCGCTGCGAGGCCGAGTGCCGTGTCTTGTCTGAGGCGGCGTGCGCTCTGCCTGCGTCGTGTTCGTTGCATCTTTGATACCTGCTCGAGGAGAGCGAGGACGTTCTTCGTCTTTGATACCTTCTCTTCATGCCTGCTCGAGGAGGGCGAGGAGGGCGACCGCAGGGCGCGAGAGGCTGGCCAGGAGTGCATTCAGGCGTCAACCTCAGGCGTCAACCTCGGGCGGACCAGGCGTTGCTGAGAAATAATAGCGCAAAGGGCCAGGCGCTCCAATGAAACTCGCAGTTCCTTTCCTCGGAGGGGGACAGCAAAGAGCGAGCCTTGAGGAAAGTGGAGACCATGGCCCGCACGGGTGGGGGGGGGATTCGAATGGGTACTGACTGAGGCTCAAAGATACGAGCAAGTCAGGCTGACGAGCACGCCAATGTCGTGCTCGACGTCGGCGGACATGCGGCCGCCGGGCACGTTCCTGGGCGCGGCGACGAGAACAGTGGCAGCTGCAGGGCATCGCTGTTGTCGAGGTCTTTGAGCAGCACGATGCTGCGCACCTCGCCGAGCGAGTGCAGCACGTACTTGTGCTGGGTCGTTTCCCCGAGTCAAGCTACGTTCCCTTCTCTGAAAAGCCGCCTCGAGATCAGCAGGCAAAAACTGTTCAGCCTTGTTTCGATATCTACGACAATAGCTGGCTCATTTTAGCCTGCATGCTCTCGCAAGCTCTGGCCAGCGTGTTAGTCTGTTTCAGATAGTATCATGAGCCAAAAGAAAGGTCAGACCGTACATATATGTACGTCGTACGCGGCGTTACCGTTCCTCTTACCGCTGGCCATGGCCATGATAGGCGGCCCTTCTTTTAGACGTTTCCACACCTGACCCTAAGCACGGCATGTGTGGCAGGGCGTGTTGTTTCGATATCCCTGGGAATCGGGGCGGTGGTCGCCGTGCCATTCCGTACCCAATCAATGCCCAAGACAGTGGTCGGTTGTGCGAGACAGACGATGGGCTTTGCGGAATGCAAACCTTCAAGTGAGAGAGGGTGGTGGCCGCTTTGGCCCCGGCCTCTCAGCGCCCGGAAATTTCACGGTAGGAGTCACCGGGCTGGCAGATACGGAAGAGTTGTGCGGAGACTCTGACAGGCGCCAAGACAAGGCACGGAGGGATCGGCCGTGCGTATTTGCCCCTCGTCGTATCTCACATTGCGCTGCAACGTGCTGTAGCCTGCATTCGATCTCTCCGGCCAGGCACGACCCCTGATATTGCTCCTTCATATCCAATTTTCGAGAAACACGAGAAATGCTGCCGCTCTCGGGCCACACAGAGGCGTCTGCTAGGATCTCGAGAATACACCCCGCGGCGAGGCGAGGCAGGGGTTGTTAATGCCTGAGTAAGAGCTATGGCCTACTGTGGCATGGCGTGCGGCTCTTCAATCCGTGAGTCCAAGGAAACACGGCACAATACTCGCCTGCCCAGTCCCGGCACATGTACTCGAAATTGCTTTGCTGTTCCGTCTCACCTCCTGCAGAACAAAGAAATGGCCCTCGTTCTTGGGGGGTTGTACGAGTGCCTCCATGTACAATATCTTACGATTCTTGCAGGAGGCAATTGCCCTGCATTACTGGCCGCCGTTAGACGACCCCGGGAGCATCAACTATGTCAAGGCTGCGTGAAGTGTTAAACAAAACCCCCTCAATATCCGGGGAACCTAAGTTTATGATTTTGTATGTCGTAGTTCAATGTACTAGTACATAGTGGGCAAAGAGCAGGGGTGTGCTTACAAGGGCCTGTTCTTCGTTACCACCTCAAAACTCTTCTACCGTGAAAGCTTCTGTTGTATTCCCTTTTTCATAACGACGGTCTGTGCTCAGGACCAAAACAAATAGTATGTACGAGTATGTACGATAAGCAATGTACAAGTACTCGTACGCGCATCCAAGAGAGAAAGAAACACCTGCTCGTACGATGTGGCTGGCGCAAGGTAAGAGGATTGGTTGGATGAAAGAGACTACTCGTAATAGGCAGCAGTTGCGCGACGGGCAGTGCGAGAGACGCTTTGCAGCGAGAAAAGGGCCGAGCTTCTCAGTGCAACACACGTCTCGACGTACATATCGTACAAATGCATTGCAGCCTTGTAGCCCGGCCTGCAGTTCTGCGAATAGAAAACAGGGCGAGCGCGCTGGGGCCTCTCTACTCGTATCGCGAGTCTGAGGCAAAACAGTCAATGTATCTTTTCACGGCGGAGCCCTTGTTTACAGCTTAATTCAGCCGCAAACAATCCGTAGACGTGCGTCAAAAGGTACCTGACAAGAAGCCTTGACATATTACCTTGTCCGAGCAGTTCCAGGCAGCATTGGCCTTTGGGCAGGACATGGGATGTTTGGTCACAAAGCTCATCCGAACAGAGAATGGAAGATGTACGACGTAGGGAAACAAGAGAAGAGCGAGAGGACAGAATAAAACATTGTCTCTTTATTTTCCTCGGCTCTCCTTATTCTCCTCATTCTCTTGATTCTCTTGAGTCTTTTTTTATCTCCTTCGTCCCTTTCCGCCCTACTTTCGTACTTTCTCTTTCTCTCTTCCTTTTTCTCCCCCAACATTCAAAACAAAAACACCCGGGGTGTGTATATCACCGTACATATACTCGTGCATGTCACCGCAGACAGGGGTAGATAAGTGTTCTGGAAAAATCCAGAATCTACCAAGTGCCCAGCACTGATGCAGGGGTACGAGTAGAAGGACTTTTGCGACCCTGCGAGTATCTTGTTGGCCATTCTTTCGAGAACATGCAGATTCGTATCCTCAAAAGGTAGTAATGTACACAGATTCGTATCTTCAAAAGGTAGAATGTACACACAGCGTGCCTGGGCAAAGCTGCACTCGTAAGCACAATGGATGCCTCGGCTGATACAAAAAAGCGCATGAAAGAAAAGCCAGCCTTAGAAATACAGATTAACGTATCGTAAGAGCACATTCATACTCAGGAACAGGTGCACAACCGCAAAACATGGCTTTGCACTCGGCTGTCACCCACGAGCCATCCACCCTCCGTCACCCGTCTCCTCGTATTACGCAATTTGCCTCGGGCAACGATGGCGCACAGCCCCACGTACACCCAATCCACATGAACGGCAGCAGCTCGATTTCGTCAGCAGACAGGGATGTTCTGGGCCCGTCCACTGCGGCCGTGTCGGGGTCGACGGAGCGCGCGCTCTCGTAGGTTGCGTTCATGTCGGGCTTGCCAAACTCCCACCACTCGAGCCACGCCGCCATGGGCGTCACCATGGCCCGCCGGCACACCGAGCAGGTGCTCCCGCCGCTGTCGCGCACGGCCAGCGCCTTTTCCAGCTGCCGGCCCAGCCGGGGCGGCGCGTCGGGCGGCAGCAGGCCGGGCAGCTGCGGCAGCTGCGGCGTGCGGCAGCAGGCTTCGAGGGCCAGGGAGACGAGCGTCGGGATGCGGGAGGCCGTTGCTCTCGTCGCCGTCGCTGCCGCTGTCTCCAGAGGCGGCACGGATGCCGCGCACGGGCCCTCGGTGGGCACCAGGTTGCAGGCGCCCAGCACGGCCGGGTCGAGCGTAAACGGCGAGCACGTCTTGCCCCAGCTGTCCATGTAGTGCACGGGCGAGCGCGCCACGCGCGTGGGCGGGTCGCCGAGGTGACGCGCAGCACGGGGCCGCGCCGCACGGGGCCGCGCCGGCCTTTCCTCTCCTGTCCTGGCGGCGTCGGCAGACGTCTCTGGCACAAAATAGGGGTTGGGGTGCACGAGCAGCTCCGTGAGCCGGCCGCCCTGGCCAAACGCGCGAATCAGAGGCAGCAGCGCGGCGGGCAGGGCCCGCAGCTTGTTGAGCGACACGTTGAGCGACGTGAGGCTGTGCAGCTGGCCAATGGCCGACGGCAGCTCGACGAGGCTGTTGCCGCGGAGGCTGAGCACCGTCAGGTGCTGCAGCGCAAACAGCGCGCCCGGCAGCCGCGTCAGGTGGTTGCTCGACAAAAACAGCTTCAGCTTGGGGTCCGTCTGCTCAAACGCCACGCCCTCGGTGACGACCGGGATGGGCACGAGGCCCGACAGCGGCTCGACCGTCGCGTTGGACAGCGCCGTCAGGCCCAGCCCGATCAGCGACACCCGGTCGTCGCCGGCCTCGATGCAGCCCTGCACAATGTCGCGCGCCTTTTGCTCGGCGCTGTCCACCGCGAGGCTGGGCACGCGCTGGAACACCCGCCGCGGCCGCGGCGCCGGCGGCGGAAAGTCACTCTGCGCGGGCGCCGCCGGCGGCGGCGCCAGCGACAGCTGCGACGACGTCGACGACGGCGACGCGGCCACGGCCGCCTCTAGAGCATCCTCGGCCATTGTCCCGTCGCCGTCGTCGCCGCCCTCGGCGTCCCGGCCCATCCACACGCCGCTGTCGTACTGCCGCTCCAAGGTCCGGCGCTGCTTCTTGCTCGGCCGCGGCCGCGGCGGCGACGCCAGCAGCGGCAGCGCCCGTGTGTGCGCCCCCGCCGCGCCCGGCCCCCTGCCGCTGCCGTCTGCGTCTGCGTCTGCCTCCTCGCCGCCGTCAAACGTCGAGTCTGTCGACGCCGGATGCTGCGCAAACCACGCCCCGACGTAGCGCTTCTTCTTGCGGACGCGGCCGGGACCGCCGCCGGCGTCGGCGTCGGCCGGCGCGTAGTTGTCCAGCGCCGGGTCGTCGTCGCTCGAGAACACCGCCGGGTCGCTCGAGTTGTTGAGCAGCAGCTGGTGCGGCGACAGGTGGCCGTGGCGCGTGCTGCCGCTGCCGTCAAACAGATCCAGGCGGACGCGTTTGCGGCCGGGGCCAAAGATGGCGTCGGCGGCCTTGTGCGGCGGGATGCGGGGCAGGGAGGGCTCGTCAGACATGCTGGGCGGTGGGAGGAATGCGGCTGGGTAGGACAAGGCGCACGTTTGTCGGCAAGATGATAAAGGAAAAAAGAAAAAAAAAAGATTGAAAGAATAAAAAAAACAGAAACTTGCTGCAGTCACAGCGCCACGACCCAATGAATGGCCGGGATGAAACAGAGGAAACAGCCGTGCCCCGCCGTCTGCCAACGGTGCGCAGTCGGGAATGCCGGGTGGGATAAGAGGAACAGGACGACAATCGGAGAGACGAAGAGACGGAAAAAACAATGTCTCGCCGACGCGTTCTCCAGCGGATGCGGAAAGGACGGCGGACGGGAAGCTAGCAAGACGCGCCTTCCCGTTTCCGTTCCTGGACAGCGAGTTATCTTATCAGTAGCTAGCGCACGTTGTAGAGCTATGTCATAATAGTGGGTCCGAGTTCGTGGGATTGTGCCACGTGATATTTCAGCACGCGAAATGTGGGTACACCACTGCGCAAGCCACCAACAGCTGTCTCCGAGCCGATTCAGTTCGACCCAACACAACCTCCTGAATCCATCCGAACAGTCTGGGGAAATACGAATCTAAGAACGATGCGGGATTCCGTTGGATCTTGGGTCTCGATTGGCCAGTAGTTTCAACGTCACTGTGACAGAAGACAGCGAGAACAAAGAGGAACAAAACAGGACACAGCCAAGAATATGAAAAGAAAAGTTTGAAAACTTTGAAAAATGAAACAAAGGAAAGAAAAATAAAAGAAGGAAACCAAAAAAACTGAAAAACAAACTACAGCGACCACAGCCCTCACAGCACTGCACGTGACTGTCAATGGGCGTGCGGCGCGCGCCAGACAGACGTCTGCTCGAGCGCGGCCCATCCGCTGCGGCCCCCCCTTTGCGTCGTCTCGCGCCTCGCTGCGGCCATGCGCGGGGCCATGCTGACCGCCGTGCGGCTGGCGTCGCTGCTCCGCGGCGGCTTGAGCAACGCCAGGAGGTCGTCCAGCGGACGCGACGTGCGCGCACTCGACCGCGCGGCGGACGCCTCATCGTGCCCGCCAAAGACGGGCCGCGGGGGCCTCTGGGCGCAGGGGACGACAGAGGGCTGCGGCGGGCGGGCGTCGACGGCGGGCTCGGCGCGGTGGCGTGACGGGCTGGGCGGGTGTGACGGGCGAGACGGCGTCCGCAGACGAAACGGCCGGGGCGGCTCGACGATGCTGGCCAGCTCGCGGCGCGCATTGCGCGGCTGCGTGACGACCCAGACCGGCGGAGCCAGAACCGGCGACCGACGGCTGCCGGATCCGCCGCCGGAGCCGCCGCCGTGGCCGTGCACAACGATTTTTGGCCGGCGCGGTGGCGACAGGGAGGGCCCCGCGGCTGCTGCTTCGCGAGCCATTGCGGCGCCCACGGCCTCTGCGCGCTTGGCTGCCAGAGCCGCCCGGCGCAGCCGCTGCCGCTCGCGCGACGCGCTTTCTGTGCGGACGTGGCTGCCTGTCGGGCTCGGCGGCCGCCCGCGGGCCAGCGGCCGCTCACGGGCCAGAGAGGCTGCCGAGGACGCGTGTGTGTGCGGCGTGCGCGGCGTGCGCGGCGTGCGCGGACCCTGGATGATGCGCGGCTTGTCTGCCTTGCGCGACTCCATGCGGACAGCCCGCGCGGGCCGCACCAGGCGAGGCGTCACTGGCGTCCGCGGCGTCCGCGGCGTTCGCGGCGTGCGTGTGGCGGACCACGGTGAGCGGGGCTCTCTCCGGGCACGCCGGACGCGGGTGCGCGAGGGGCGGTCCGGCGTCAAGACGGACAGGGCGGACGGGCCGCACGCTGCGTACGGCGAGCGGCCGGTGCAGCACGGTGAAAAGTCGGTCCGGATGGGCTGCAGCGGGGGCAGCGTGCGCCGAAGCGCAATGGGCTTCCGGGGCGCAGCCATGGCAGCAGGGCCGCTGTCGCAGGCAGCGTAATAATAGCGGGAATCAGAAACAGGCGCGGGCGCCGACGACGGCGACAGAACAGCAGACGGAGCCCTCTGGCTCTGATACGACGTGTCCTCCTCGCCGCCGGTGACGGTCACCACGGTTGGCGCGAGGCTGGCCGCGTCGACGTTGTGGCTGCGCCGGCCAGCACTGCTGCTCTGGCTGTGGGCGTCGCTCTCGCTGTCGCTGCCGCACGCAAGGCTCTCGACACTGCTGCCGGCCACGCCGGCGCGCGGCACGCCGGCTCTCACGCCTGGCACGGCAGGGCCGCTAGGGCGGGAAAACGCAGAGAACCGCGGGGGCGGGGGCGGTGTCGGGGCTGGAGGCGGCGGAGGGGGCAGCCGGGGCCGTCCGCGTGCTCTTGGCGAGAGGGCCGGCGAGACGACGGGGCACGAGCCGCAGCAGCTGTTGCGGGCGCTGCCCCTGCCGCCTCTGTGCAGATGTGTCTTTTCTTTTTCCTCGAGCACCTCGACACGCAGCAGACGTGGGTCGCGGCGGCGCTCCGTGTGGAACGGCCAGCCCTCGTCGTCGCCGTGTCGAGAAGAAGACCACCAAGGCATGGCGGGCATGGCAGGCAAGACCAAGGAGAGAAAGGGAGGATTGCGTGCGGTGTGAAGAAAAGAAACTGGCAACAAAAAAAAAAAAAAGGGCGGTACCGTCTTTTGTACCACGCAGGAGAGTCGAGACAGAAGGGAGGGCTTTTTGAAACATCATCGGCGTCTATCGCCGCAGTGCGTGAGAAGGTCCAAAAATACACATAATACATGGTACACTGGCAGAAAAAAAAAGAAAAGAAAAAAAAAGCCCGGGCTGGCCGCGGGAAGCGCACAAGTCGGGCGAGCGGTCCATCGTCCAGAGACCAGCGATCCGTCTGGCCGTCGTTTGTTATTTGCGTCTCTCGTCCTGTGCTTTGCTGGCCACGAAGCAGACTTGAAATGAGGACAAAGAAAAAAGAGGCAAGGAGGCGAAAAGGAAGACGCAAGAAGACGGGAGACCAAAGAAAGAGGCATTCTTTGTTTCATGGCCGCAGGAGGCGGCGGCCCTTTCTTCAAACCGCAGGGAGGACGAGAGCAAAAGAAAAAGACGAGAAAACGGAGCATGGCCGTCATGCCGCCGTGCCGTCGTCAGAGAAGTCAGTTAGCCGCCTGGCCGTTCGTGGCCCGGCCCGCTAGGACGGAGACAAGAGCGCATTTCCGAATTGGGAAAGGCCTCGTCTAGGAGCGCTGGCGGCAAGCGCATCACCACAAGCGCTGAACAGAGAAGAGCAGTCAAGCAGGCTGTATAGCGCGTCGAATATGAAGGATGTATCGTAAGAAAGGGACCATGCATTGCACGTGTCTGCCATTCGCTTGTATGCCTTCACAAAAGGCGTCTTTTGCATGCTGCCGTCCCGAAAGACACCACAACAGACCGAGTAACACCAATGACAATCCGAGAAGAAAAAAAAAAAGAAAAAACAAAAACAAAAAGAAAAGAAAAAAAAGAAAAAGAAAAAAAAGAATACAAAAAAAAGGGGCCGCCGAGCACGAAATGCAAAAGTGTGCATAATCCCGATACTCCCGGACCTTTGCGTACCTTTTATCAGCCGTGTGCATCGTGCATCTCTTGCCTGCCCATTATGCCCCCGGCTCGCCTCTACCGCGACTGCTTTCGCTCGTCGTCGCGGAGGACGCTGCTCTTTCGCCGGCTGCGGCCCGGCGCCTCGTTGCTGCCGGACGGGTCGTACTCCTGCGGCTGAAAGGCGGGGTTGTCAAAGTGCGCCGTGCTGACGCGCGAGCTGCGGAAGAGGCTCGAGCTCGGGTCTGTGGCGTCGTGCGGCAGCCGGTTAAAGTGCCACTTTGTAAACCGCACCGGCGTCGACTTGGGCTCGGGCAGAAACATGCTGTTTGCCGCGCCTCCGCCCTGTCCGCCGGCGCCGGCAGCGCTGGCACCGCCAGCACCTCTGCTGTTGCTGTGTGCTGCATCTGCGAGGGGTCCTGGCGTTCCTGCAGCACCAAACGCCGGCTTCGAAAACGTGTCCGAGTACCGGTCCAGATGGCTTGCTCCAGAGACGGCCGACATGGGCGTCCCCGGCATGACCGACGACGGGGCGGGGGATGCCGGGACAGCAGGGACGGACGGCAGGGCGGACGCCGCAGGTGCAGGCGCAGGCGCAGGCGCTTTCCACGGCATGGATGGGCCCGGCCCCAGCGGTGAGAATGTCGGCTGCGACTGGAACCGGCCAAACATGCCCGGCAGGTGCGCTGCCAGCGGATTGAAACCGACCGCGTTGTAGTTGCTGAAGCTGGCCGTGCTCGCCGCGGCGTTTGCATAGGGCACGGCCGAGACACGGTGCACTTCGCGGTCGTGAATCGACGGCGCAGGGCCGGCGTGCGCTGACGGTGCTGTGGGTGCAGATGGTTGCGTGGGCGCGTTGGCAGTGTTTGCAGCGTTGACGGCGTTGGAAGCGTTGACAGCGTTGGCAGCGCTTACAGCCGTGTTCGCCGGGGACGGGGCCGCGGGCGCAGCGGACACAATGTGCTCGGTGGCCGGCTGCGGGACAGAGTGGGACGGGGTGGGGGACGTGTACGCCGGGGTCACGGGCTCGTCCTTGGCAAGAAGCATCGCCGGCGAGTGCGACGACGAGCCCGGCGTCAGGTCCGGCGTGTCTTCGCGGATCGAGGGCGTCGCCCGGTCGTAGAACCGCGGCGGCACGGAAAACACCTGCGCGACCATGTCGGCCGGGATCGCGTCCGCGGGCAGATACGGCGCGGCGGGCAGCACAGCGGCCGCATCCGAGGGCGCCTGCAGCTCCGCCGAGGGCGCGCCCCCTGCCGGGCGCACCGCGTCCGGCTCGAGAGCCGCCATGGCTGCGTCGGGGGCCAGAAACCGCAGCAGCGTGGCCTCGGCCACGGCGCGGGACGGGAGCGCCGGACGGTACAGGATGTCGTAGTGGTCTGGGCGGAAGAGCAGCGACATGCGCCGCGCAATCGTCTCCTCCAGACGCCCAATGTTGGTGTCGGGGAACTTGTAGACGGTGACGGAGCTGCCCTCGCTGCGGTCCAGGTAGGCAATCTCCAGCACAATGTCGCTGGGCTTCAGCAGGATGCTTGCCAGGACCTCGACGCGCAGGTGGTCGATCTCGCAGTTGGGCCGCTCGATCCACTCCTGGCAGTAGCCGAGCACGCCGCCGTCGTGGGCAATGAAGCCCTCGTACACGCCGACGTTGCCCTTGAGATACGACGCCGTCAGCAGCCGCAGGTGGTAGATGATGGCGTTGCCGGCGCCGTCGTCGTTGAACGCGTCCGTCAGGGCACGCACGGCCTGCTCCGTGTCCGGCAGCGCCTTGAGGATGGCGTCGAAGAGCAGGTCGGTCTCCTCGACCATGTCCTCGTAGACGTAGGGGTCGTAGCCGCCCACCTCGCGGATGTAGTCGTTGAGGCCGAGCAGGCGGGCCTTTTCCTGGCCGATGAGGGCGACGTCGTTGGCGTAGATGAGGGCTTCGAAATAGCAGAAGCCAATGGCTAAAGAGCGAGTTAGCGAAAGTCCAGAAGGCCTGCGTCTCTTGCCGAGGTGCCACGACGGAGAGTAAACTGAAACATCACGATGCCCTGCAGACGTCCATGGCCGCGAGAGGCCAGAAAGACAGCCATCGTAGCCAGACCAATGGGGCTGAAAACAACAGCAACACAGGCGGGCAGCTTGACCTGCGGGGCCGTGGCGAGGAGGGCGGCTTGCGTGAGGAGAAGCCACGGCGTAGGCAAAAAAAAGAAAAAAAAGAAAAAAAAAGAAAAAAAAAGAAAAGAACGAGAGAGAGGGAGAGAGAGAGAGAGAGAGAGAGAGAGAGAGAGAGAGCCTACCTCGCCATCCGCAATTGCCGTCGCCGCGCACGGCGCGATAGAGCGGGTATGCCCGAGGCAGATTCTAAGAGCCCGTGTCAGCGCCGGTCTGGCTCGCGTTCCACCCTCGTCCGCCCGCGAGGACCTGCGGCCGTGTACGTACTGCGGTCTTTTGCACAAAAATATGGTCTGCACGGGCATAGTGGTCCTTGATCTCCTGTGTCAGGCGGATCTCGCTGATGCCGGGGCCCTGGGAGAGCTGTTAGCGAGAGGAACCAGAATCGCAGAGGCCTCCCAAAAAAAGAAAAAAAAAAACAAGAAAAAAATAAAAAGATGAAAAAGACAAAGAGGACGCTCGGCTCACATTGACGTCCGGACGGTAGTCTCGCGCAGCGGCTTCCTGCGCGGCGATCTCGGCGTTGACGGCCGCCTGGTGGGCGTCCATGGCGGGCTCGGCCATGACAGCAAGCGGGTGCCGCGCGTAGCCAGCCGGCCCCAGCTGCTGGGACGGCGGTTGCGGAAGCGGCCGCGGGGGCGGGTGGTGATGCAGGCCGCCGGCGAGGGGCGGAGGGCCGGGCGGGGTGCCGGGCGGCAGGGCGGCGGCGGCTGGCGCGTAGGCGGGGTGGTTCGTAAACGACTGCTGCCGCACAATGCGGCGGCGCTGGATCTCCTGCTGGAGGCTGTGGTGGTGGTGGTGGTTGCTGTGGTGGTGCTGGGCGGCGTGGCCGGGATGCGGGCGGCGAAGATGAAGCGGTCGAGCAGCAGCGGGCGATGACGAGAGACCCATGGACGGCGTGGTGCCTGTGGCAGGAGCAGGGCCGCTGCTGCTGCTGGCGGAGGAAGGAGGCGGCGGAGGGGAAGCTGGCGGGAAAAAAGTGGAGTGCCCTGGGCTGCTGTTAGCAGCAGCAGCAGCACCAGGACCAGGACTAGCAGGGTAGGGCGCAGCCGCCAGCGCGGGCGCTACGATGGAGACGGCGCCTGGCGTCGCTGTCAAAGCTGCTGCCGGCGCTGGCGCTAGAGCTGGCGGCGGGGCGGCAGGCGCGAGGACTGTGCTGTGCGACGGCGAGGGAGGCGGAAGGGGAGGCGCTATTGCGACGGGGTAGTGCTGCTGCTGGAGGGCGCTGGCGGTGTTGCTGGCGCTGCTGGCGCTGCCGGCACTGCTGGTGCTCTCTGGATAGGCGGCCAGGTGTGCTAGCGGTGAGCCTCCAGCCGGGCCGTGGTGTATTAATGCCTGTAAATAGGCTGTCGCTGCACCGCTTGCGACGGTAGGAGCGACGGCGGACACAGGCGAAACGGAAAAAGCGGCCGCGTCGCTGCTTCCTCCGGGGACCGTCGCTGCGTTGCTCCTTCCGTACTCGGCCGGGGCGCCGCCATGCTGGTCCGCGCTAGTCGCCGGCTGCTGCTGCTGCTGCTGTTGTTGTTGGTAGACGAGCAGGCGCTCGTCGGTTGGTGGCTGCTGCGGCAGGTGCTGGAACTGTGGCGGGAACGGAGCTGGCGGCGGGGGATATGGCTGCTGGTAGCGCTGCTGCTCCTCCTCCTCCTGCAATTGCTGCTCCTCCTGGTGTATCTGCTGCCGTTCGAGCTCCTCGCGGTACTGCTGCTGGCGAAGCTGGTGGTGCTGGTAGCTCGCGTAGTCGGTGAACTCGACGGTGATCTGGCATGGTGCATCCAAAACGGAAGCCGGCGCCTGGGAAGGCAGGAACATTTTCTGCGGCGGAAAGAGCGGGCGTCGAAACAACAGAAAAGAGAAGGAGGGGGCCGGGGGAGGGGAGGGCAGGAAAGAGAAGAGGTAGGGAGAGAGGGGGGGAGGGAAAGAAAGGGAAAGAGCAAGCGGGAGGAAACGACAAGAAATACTCGTAGAAATCAGAGGCGTGGAAGGAGCGATGGGACACCCCAAAACGAGAACAACGGAAGGCTCAGAACAAAAGGAACGACATGCAGCAGACGCACGCTGGAAAAGGCATTCACAACAGAAGCAATCCAAGAGCACAGCAGACGGCGCAGACGGAGAGAAAGAACAGAGCAGGGTGAGGTAGGATCGGATTCTTTTATGAGGGAACGCGCGAATGGGAGCTGGATGGGCTGGCCCGGCTCGCCAGGGTGCGAGGTGTGGAGAAGCTGCCGGCTACAACTCTTTTCCTGCCCTGCTCCTTCCAGGGAACGTTTTGATAATAGTTTGCTTTTGGGCAAGCCTTCCTGGTGCATCGTATCCCATCGTGTATCTTGCAACGACGGAGCAGGAAAGAGCGTCCCACTGCGTGCCGGCCGGGCCTGTGCTTCTTCCCTTTCCGTCGCTTTGCAAGTCCCTGTCCCTCCTGCCTCTGCCGTGTCGTCTGTTGCGCCTCTCCCCGCCCGTGCTTGTCCTCTCGACGAGCATGCCGTTTTTCTACTTGCCTTTGCATCGCCTCGCCAAGCCGCTGTCGCGCTCGTACGCTACGCGTACACCCCAACCGCCGGTGCCTCTGTGCCCCAATCAGCTGGTGCAGCTCGAACGCGGAGTGTGAACTCGGTGAGTCTGGAGCCGGCGGCCTTGCCAGGCTTGGCCAGAAAGAAAGAAAAAAAAAGGCAGCCAATATTAACAAATCGAGAGCGTGCCGCATCGAGGGCAAGCGAGGCACAAACACGCCAGGCTCAACGGGGAATGGTGGGACAGACGGCCAAGCAGTCGATATCTCGCTGGTGCGAGGGGGATAGGCGGATCGCCTGCTTGTCGAGACGCGAGAGCAAAACGACAACAAGGGCAGAAGACGGGCACCGGCCAAGCTTACCGGCAAAGGATCGTGCGGTCAGTGCACCACCGTCCAGTCCCCCAGTTCCCCAGTCCAGCTGCACGGGCCGGAAACTAAGGCTGTGGTCCAAAACGAGCTGGCGCGGTCCAGCAAGCTCGCGGAACGACCAGGCCAGCTGAAGATGGGGAACGGCGACTGCTGTGCCGACATCGCGGCTGCTGCGCATCGTCCCGGCCGGCATAGACCGCGGCCATGCTCTCGAGCGTGAACGGCATGGCCGGGCAAGACATTGCTCCAGCCAGAAGCTGATGTACAGCAAGACCCAACGCCCAGCATGCCTTTTGCGTCTCCTTTTTACACTCCCGCCCCGGCCAAGCCTTTGCTGATCCGAGCTTAGCTCTCACAACGGGTGTGGAGTTGTTCTTTCCGACGAACAGCAATGGAAGCAACTCGGCCGATCTCAGACCTTGCTTGCTGCTGCTGGCCTGTCTGGTCCGAGCATTTTCCCACCTCAAACGGATATACGACGTGCTCGTACACCGGTGGGGATTGCTGCGGATATCTGCAGAGCACGAAAGCGCCTCTTCAGCGGAGCACGGGGCACGGAGCTCACCAGCTCCCCCTGTCATCAAAGGCCATGCATGTCTTACCTGCTACGAGTAAAGACTCTGGCTTAAAGGACGCACGCAGGCACATGTGCAAGAAGCAAAACGGTGTGCGGGCGGGAATGCTGGAGCATCTTCTTTTTCAGTCACCTTGCACTGGCTACCATGCAGACTGCTGTAAGTCAGACAGCTCACTGCACAGGCTACGGCTATGCATGCGTACAATGCACACTGCAGATTTTGATTCGATTTTTATTTGGCATTGTGCGAGGTGCACAAGCTCACCCCCATTCCCTTTCGTCACAAAGACACACGCCGAGCACATGCACAGGCATGATACGCCTTTGAATTCCACCTTTCGCGGACAACAACAGACACGAGGTATGTTCACCAAAGTTGCAAGTCAAGGCTCGCTGGTGTCTCAACACTCCCCAACAATGGACTGCGAGCCATGAATCGCAATGGCTCCGACCCCAGCAGATCTTTTTTTGTGCCTTGAAGCAAAGGAGCAAACTCCTTTCCCCAGAGGATTTGCAGTCTATGGTCTGTGCTAGCCTTGTGCCTGTGGGGATAAAAAAAAAAACCATGCTGCCGTCCTCGTTGTTTTTATTTACTAATAGCATTGCAGCAAGCAAAAACATCATTGTCAAGAACCATGTCCGAGGAAAAACCTACTGACCACGGGGACATCCCTGTCCATTTCGGTCCTTGCCTTGGCACGCCTGCTTCAGGCATGCAAACGGGTTCTCCGATGAGAGATATCCTTTCTCCTTTTTGTGATAGTCGTTTCTCGTCTGTCCACATTGCTTGGCAGCAAGTCATTAGCTAACAAATCGACTGCAAATCGCCAGACTGCAAAGGCACGAGCTGTGGACATAACACAGTAATACGAGGTAAGAGCAGGCAAAGGCCGCCCTGTGTCCGTTCTCCGCAGTCACATATGTTACGGAGAATTGTTTGTGCAACAGTCGGGCTATTAAAGTATCCTGCTAGTCCAGCTGGTCAACCTCAAGGAACAACCCCCGCTTACTGCTCGCCTTGTTTTCGGCGAGACAGGCCCACCAGCGGCAATTCGACGCACAGCGCATCCTTCTCCCTCCGCCTCCTCAGGAGGCAATCGAGATCTGGAGATTTGAGGCCGATGGGTGGTCTAGCTGAGGTGAGAGCCAAAGCATCATCCGCATCTTGCGTCTACTACTTGTGAACACACCTTTCTGAGCACGCCTTTTTCGTACCTATACGCACGCTTTTGGGGCAGTCTTGTGAAAAAGACCGTGCTGAGGACAAGAAGCCCATAGCCCCTTTGGGCAGCACCTTGTCCGAGCCGCAGAGAAGCTCTTCAAACATGGCTAATGGCTAGCTGTTGGCTTTGGGGGCAGCAAGCGACAGAGACAGCACACACGCGGGTCCAGTCGAACAGGGTTGTTGCCAGCGCATCAGCAGCGGTCCGTGCGACGCATTGGACGGAACCCGGCCGGTGAGGACTTTCTGAAGATTACGACAAACCCATGAAAAATCAGCTGACTTGCGTCAAACTACAGAAAAGAACAAGATAACAAGCTCCTAGGCCGGCTGCTTACCGAGGCGTCTGAAATCATCTCCGCCCCGTGCCTTCATCGCCCATTCTTGAACTTCTCCTCCGTCTTCTCCCCCCTTGCTTTGTAGGGGCTTGTTAGCAAGACCGGGTCGGCGGCTGTCGCCGATCAACCACCCACAAAGACCCGCACAGGTTGGGCCCACCAACAAGGCAGAGGTGCCAGGACAAGACAGCGCCCACAGGCAGCAGGCATGGGCCAAAAAGAGCAGACAGTCCATCGTCCTTGTCAAGCTCCTTGGGCAGAAGCAGAAAGATCAGGCCAAACGACTAGCCTTAAACTGCTAAAAACATCGGCTGGCACCGAATGTGGACCCAGCCGGGACAACGACGTATCTTGTTTCCTCTTTGAGGCGTTCATACTCGGTCCATCACGAACATCACAGCCATATTTTTCTTGCTTGCAGTAGCATCAGCCTTCGGCCGAGCACAGAGACTGCTTGCCTCCGGGAGGCAGCCTCTTGGATTGACTGTTTCCCGTCATCTTTTCTTCCTCCCATTTTCTTCTACCCTGGCCCTTTCAAAAGCCGGCTGCCAGGCTCGACATGTCCCTCTCGACAGGCTAACACCGCAGATGGTCTGTCCGGATCCGTTGGCCCCTGTGTTTGGGCCTGGTCCCGTGTGCCTATGCTCAGCACGAGTACGTCGTACACGTCCACGGAGTGGTGCACGAGGGACCTTATGTGCCCTCGACGCGGCAGAGCTGTTTCGAGTGAAGCACGCCCTGCAACCATGCACAGCAGGCAAGAGACTGCAGACTGCTGTCCGCTTCTTTTGGCCAGGCCTCCCATCTCGTCCTGCGCCGTGCACATACCGGCCTTTTCTGCTCCCCCAATCGCTTTCATCTGCACGACACAAGCTGCCCGGTCCTGTTGTACGCGCACACAGCTGTGGTTGTCTGTGTTGCGTGTCTCGAGCGGCTTCCGCCATTGTTTGGCGTGAAGGAGCAAGAGCAAGGCGCGAAAGAGCGGGAAGCACAACGGGCGGCAGTGCACGACTCTGTCATATGTGACAAAACGCAAAAAAAGAAGGAAACGAAAACGAGAACCGCACGGACAGCGAGCATCTGGTACAGTTTATGTGACAGGTCGCATCGGGCTACGAGACAGACGGGCAAGAGAGAAAAAAAAACGAAAAAAGACAATGTGAAGGCGAAGCCGAAATGGCTCCTCACTCGACGATATATTTAGACGTCGGCATTGCATGCGGATTGTCGAGTTACACAAAGGCTTGCCTTTGCAGACTGCTGCATGGTGTGCGCGTCGACCGACGCACATTTGGGAACCTCGCCGGCGTGTCTCTTGCGCTGTCTGCGTCTTGTCACTTGCGTTGTCGTGCTGGCGTCCGTGTCACAAGTCAGATATTGACAGGATTTGTGCGTCCAGCTGGATACGGCGTGCCCAACTTGCGGTGTGCCAAGGTGGCACAAGAGAAGAGTCCGTCCGAAAACGTCGTCCTGCCGATGTTGTCTCTGCTCTTTGTTGTGCTGTGTCGTCGCCTTGACAAGGTGTAACATGGCACCCGACAGTCAGACGGCCAGCATCGGTGTGATGGAAGGGCACAATGGCGTTGTGTAGAGACGCGTTCGGGAGAAAAAATATGAAAGGGAAAAGAGAAAAAGGAAAAGGAAAAAAGAAAAGAAAAAAAGAAAAAAGAAAAGAAGATGAAAACGAAAACGAACCTCGAGTGAAATGTTCAAAATTAAAAGGTAAACAACAACTTCATTTATTGCACTTCTTCGGCTTTAGTTCGGCCGCACCGGGCTCGATTCGTGTTGCTGACCGTGCCCATGCAAGACGGGGCAAATAACACATCACAAAAGAGACGCTCGTATCACTGTCCAGCTCGTCCCGCTTCGCCGCTGCGGCCGCTGTTTCTTCCCATCTGCCGATGCCCCTTGGTCGATCAGGATGCGTCGGAGTGGGCCAGATGCAAGGAGCGCGACAATCGTATCCTCTTTTGCAGCAGCAGACGCTCAGCCATTCTTCCAGGAGACATCTCGTACGTCGTACGCAGTCTTTCCGCAGGCCTCCTGGGCCATCGCATCCTGCCTCTCTACGGCCAAGATGCTCAGCACACAGTCCTTCCGGCAGCGCAAGAGACGCGGAGAGCCAGACGCAGCGTCCCGTCGGGTGCCTTTTGTGCTGTGCTGTTTTGCATGTGCCGTTTCGAATAGACCGAGGTGGCCCCGTCTTTGTGCATGCCATCATTTGAAAAACCAGTACGACGGCGTACGACTGCGTGCAAACAAACAGACACTTGCACTGCATTCTTCCCGCATGCTGTGTCGCCCACGGCAGATTGGCACGCGCCCTTTGCTCTGTTTGCTTCCTGATTCCTGGCTTCCAGCTGCCCGCGTCGAGGCTTGCCTCGGACCAATACGGCCAGCCACATGCATCGTGCATGCTCGTCAATAAAGAGGCGGAAATACTTGTGCCATGGCAGCATGCTTCTCTACGTGACTGGACAAGCAGCGTCGAGGGAGGCTGGAGGAAGAGCGGGCAGCAGGAGAGACGCAGACGTTGCAGCATGCTCTAGCAACGACGTGCAACGGCGTTCGGAGGATTATGCAGTGTCCGACGCCGCCATGGCCGTGGCGGAAATGCATCGCGGTTCTCGGAGAATACGAGCAGACGCTTATGTTGATTCCAGGCCCATCTGTTTGTAAACGGACGCTTTGTTTGTTGTCTGGTGGTTCTGTTTTGCTCATTGTTTGAAGTTCGTTTGTAGGGGAATCATCGGCAGAAAGTCGATATCGATATGGAATATAGAAACTAAAACAGGACAATCTTGTACAGCGAAAGATCGAACAGACCTCGAATAAAATCAGAATATTGTCAGCTGGGGTGTGTACCAAAATAAACAAAGCGGTCAAAAAGCCCCTTGAGTGATTACATACTCGTACTTGTACATTATATCACATGACACATCACGTGCATCTAGCGATCCCGCCAATTGCATCCGAAGCACAAAAAATGCAACCCCACTGCAGAATCATGCCGGTTGACCTCCAACGACCTCGCCGGACGCAGCCTCGCCGGACGCAACGACATTGCGGTTTTCGCCGACAGACTATGGACGGCGGCCTGAGAAAGTAACGTGCCTTTGACTGCAATCGGGCTCTGAGCGCGCCAATCGCGCCAATCGCGCCGTCTGAACCCCGGCTCGCCCGCATCCCATCGCGAACTCGACCCCCCTCGCCGTCCGCCGAGGCCCTCGCCAGCGCGCCAACACCACACACAGCGCCATGCGGCCCAGGCCGAGCGTCCTGCGGCTGTGGTGGCGGCGCCGCGCGGCCTGCTGCCTCTCGCGCGACGCCGGCCGGCGAGCGTTTTCCTTTACGCAGCGCACGGCGCTCATGGGCAGCCACCACGGCTGGGGGCGGAGCCCGCGGGCACGGCCCCAGCTGCCGTTCCTGGTGGTGCCGTCGGCCTCGGGCGGCGCGGCGGTAGCGGCGGCGGCGGCGTCGTCGCAGTCACCCCGATACTTTACGACGCAGCGCAAGCAGTGGCTGCGGCACGAGGCGCTTGCGTTTTTCCGCTACACGTTTTACTTTTGGGCGGCCGTGGGCTGCGTGGTCGTGGTGCAGGTGGTGGTGCAGCAGGAGTACGCCGAGCACATGCACCCGACGCCGCACGAGTGGAGCTTTCTCTCGCGGCTGCGGCTGCGCGGCGCGCTGGTGCACCGCGGCGACGAGGGCAGCGAAGACGCGCAGGCGGCGTCGGCCGGCGGCGACCTGGACGCGCCGGCGCGCGTTGTGGACCACTCCAAGATCATGCAGCTGCTCGACGACCTGATCCGGCGGCTGGAGGACCCCCAGATCGACGGCGGGGCGGGCCTCGTGCCGGCTGCTGGCCGCCAGGAGGCGGATGGGCTCGACACGGCGCAGCTGGCGGGCGTGGCCGCAGGCCCGCCGGCACCGGCCGACGACCGGGTCATGACGGTCAGCGAGGCGCTGGACATCCGCGCCAAGAGCGAGAACTGGCGGCGCGGGTACTTTGAGGCCCTGCTGACGGCGGCGGCGTCGGCGGAGCACGTCGAGGGCTGGCTCCTGGACACGACGCGCAACAGCGTGTGGCGGCCCGAGATGGTCGTGGGGCCGTCCAACCCGCGGCCGCGGCCGATCCCGCGCGGCGCCACGGGCGCGCCGCGCGAGGAGAACTGCATCGCCATCTTCCCGGCGCCGGCCGAGCTGTACCTGAAGCTGCTGCGCACGCGCGGCCTGACGGCCAAGCAGCAGCTCACGGCGGCGCTGGCGTTTGCCAACTACCTCGAGTTCAAGCACGACACGGAGGCCGCGGCGTACGTGTACGGCCGGGCCGTGCTGGCCGCGCGCGGCGACGGCGCCGGCAACGACGACATTGGCGTGACGTTTCTGGAGCGCAACGCCGGCGAAGACGCCCCGGCGTGGATCCAGGCGTGGACGGCGCAGAACCACGGCGCCAGCAGCAGCAGCGCGACGACGGCGACGACGACGACGGCGACGGCGGCGGCGGCCGGCGCACCGCTCTCCAAGAACCTGCTGTCGGCCCTGACGGCCTACGCAACCTTCCAGGCCCGCGCCGGCGACGTCGCCGCGGCGCTGCCCCTCTTTGTCGCGCTCCTCCAGGCCCGGCGGTCCCTGCCGCCGTCCCCCTCGTCGGCGGCGGCCGCCGCCGCCCAGGCGCCGCGGTCCAAGTACGCCGACTTTGTCGACCTGGTGCGCCGCGTCGTGCGGCCGCCGAGCTACCCGCCGCCGCCCGACGACGGGTTCGGGCCGCCGGTCCCGGGCGCGCGCGCGACGTGCGAAGAGGCCGCGCTGCGCCTGCACATTGGCGAGATTCTGTACGCCTCGGCAGCCCGCCCGTCGTCGTCGTCGCCGTCGTCGGCAGCTGCACAGGGCCGCGAAGAGGGCATCGCCTGGACGCGCGAGGCCGTCGACATGGCCGAGGAGCAGCTGCACGTCCTGGCCCAGGGCCGGCTCGACGCCAAGGAAAAGGAGCGGCAGAAGCTCGAGGCCGGCCAGGGCGGCATCGCCAACGCCGTCGGCAAGTCGCTGGCGGCGGCGCTGGCGCCCGCGGCGGCGCCCGACGGCAGCGCCACCTGCCGCCAGTGCCTCGTGGCCGGCCTCGACAACTGGGCCGCCATGGTGGCGCAGCTGGCGCGCGACGAGGCGCAACGGGCGGCCGCCTCCGCCTCCGGCGGCAGCGGCAGCAGCAGCAGCTCGTCGTGGTGGCCGCGCTGGCTGAGTCTCTGGGGCAGCGGCAGTGGCAGCGGCAGCGGCGGCAGTGTCCCTGCGGACGCGCCGCCGACGGCCGCCGCCGAGCCGGGCACGGAAAAGCTCGGTCGCTGGGCGGCGGAGGAACGCGTGATCCAGGACAGGCGGCGGCGGGCGCGCGAGCTGGTGGACGACACGGCGGCGCCGCCGCGCGGCTTCTTTGGCATGGCGTCTGCGTAGACGGGAGACGGGCTGTATTGCGATTTATGGACGGGCCGGGGCGGCATTTTGGCATCAAAGGGGCGGCATTTCCCGGCGCAGCATGTGTATTTCATCCACCCTCGTGTTTATGGCTGTTTCGTTTGCTTGGCTGTTTCCATATCCACCCTCTCAAAGTTTGCCGTATATGTACGAGACCTCTCCACCGCTTCCCTCATTTCTCAGCCAGAGAGACGTCGGCCAGCTGGGCCTTGACGTCGTCGACGGTCGCCTCCGCACCGGCCTCGGCACAGACAGTCTGCACCGGCCCCGACAGGCCCCTGTTCTCCTTGTCCTCGTCTGCATCGGCCTTGTCGCCGTCCTCGTAGTCGGCCCACGTCTGGTCCCCGGCACTGGCAATGGTCTCGGCATACGTAACGGCAATCTGCGGGTTGACGTAGCTGCGGTCGGCCGCCACCGTCTCGCCCCAGGCCAGGATCGCCGCCTGGGCGTCGATAAACATGAGCTCCGTCAGCCACGACGTGCCGGCGCTGTGCACGGGACAGCCAAAGCGCGTGGCCCGCACGGCCTGCGCGTTTCCGTCCGGCCCGGCAATGGGCGTGTCCACGCCGGCCTCGCTGGCAATGTAGGCGCGGGCGCGCCGGCGCAGAAACGCCCGGAAGCCGTCCGTCTGGATGTGGTGCGCCTCGTACAGGCCGCCCAGCACGACCAGGCTGTCCATGCGCGGGCCCCAGCGCGCCCAGCGGTCCGGGTGGTCGAGAAAGGCCTCGAGCGCGTCGGCGCCGCCGGCGATGCCCACGGCCGTGATGCGGACGGGGCGCCTGACGCTGTCTTCGTCCCCGCCCCGGTCCAGCAGCTCCCGGAAGACGCTGGCGACGTGCTGCTCGGCGTCTTCGTGGCCGGGGATCACGTTCTGGCCGGGGATCTTGCGCGGCGCGAGGTGCGCGGCGCTGGGCCGCGGCATGCCGGCGACGGCCGGCAGGGCGAGCGCGCGCCGGGCCTCGGGCCACCAGAACAGCTCGCCCGGGTTGGCAATGAGCACGGCGGGGGGCGGGCCCGTGCCGGCGGCGGCGCCGGGGCCGCGCAGCCTGCGCACCATGGACACGATGCTGCCCTTGTCGATGCCGCCGCCGCCGCCCACCACGCGGTGCGCGAGGATGCCGAGGTCCTGCGCCGTCTCGCCCACAAAGAGAAAGACGCGGTCGGCCGTGGCCAGGTCGCTGCTCGCGAGCACGAGAACATGCGGCTCATCCTCCCGGGCGCCGAGCGGCAGGCGGACGGGCTCGAGGCCGAGCGCGGCCAGGCGCGCGAGCACGATCCTCTGGACGGCCGCTGGACGGTCAACGTCAGCAAACGACGCGCTGGCCACAAGGCTTTGGACAGGACGGGGGCTTACTGTCAAACGAGAACCGCTGGCAGTCGTTGTAGTACGTGTTGCGGTCGATAAAGTACTTGAAGTAGTACCGGGGGTCCTTGATGCTGCGGATCTCGTCGTCCTCGTTGACAAAATAGCTGTGCGCGTGAGACGAGAAGGGGGAGAGAGGAGAGAGGCCCACGGCCTTGGACGTAGGGGCCTTACCCCAGTTTTTCCAGGTCTGCCGGGAACACGGGCGTCTCGGGCAAGCCCGTCCAGAGCCGGCGAAACATTGCGACGGCGATGTGAGGTTGTGGGTGCGGAAGACGAAGTGAAGATGGAGAGTGAAGATGGAGAGAGGAGGTGATGAGAGGTGGAGAGAGGTGGTGAGGGAGGGCGGGAGGACAAAAGCGGAAGGAACGGCGAAGACAAGGCAGGGAAGGAGCAAACAGACGACAACAGAAAAGGACAACAGAAGGAGCAAACGGCCGCCTCTGTGCCTTCCGAATCGAGCAGCGGCGGCTGCCGAACCTCATCTGACCAAAAAACTGTCTGTGATGCCACGCGTAAAGTGAGAGCCATATGAGCTTGCCACTGTTTGCAAGACGAGATGGGCCGTGCTGCGCGGTGCAAACGGGCTGCACTGTAGCAACACATCATGCGGCAGCTTTTGCAAGTTGGCTCGCAACGGCAGTCTTTTTCTCGATTCTTTCCGATTGGTGAATATCTTGGATATATACAGTTCCGACAGGTACTCGCAGCAGCCTTACGCCGCCTGCTCCATCGTTATCGTACACCTCAGGCGTCCATTGTATCGTCCCGGGCTGCAGGCCGTTGCCCGCCGGCTCCTCTACCAGCTGGCCTTTTTCACGCCGGGGATGTTGCCGGCCAGCGCCTGCATGCGAAAGTTGTACTGCGGCTGTCAGCACCCTCCCCCCCGCACGGCGCCCGTCTCCCGCACGCTCCTCGCACTCACCCGTGTCATTTTAAAGTCGCGCAGGATGCCGCGGCTCTTGCCGCCCAGCAGACACCGGTTGCGGATCTGTGTCGGGCGCGAGTAGGTGGGCATCTGCGTCAGCTGCAGCTGGGCCTCGGCGCGCGTGCGCATGGGCAGCGTCGTGTTGCGGATGATGTGGCGCAGCGCCTGTCTGGGAGCAGGAAGCAGGTCAGCAAGGCTGCCGGGCAGCAGGGCAGCAGGGCAGCCGGGCGGTCTGATACGCACCTTTCCGCCTCAAACTTTTGGAACATCTGGCGCTTTGCGTCGTCGCGGATGACGCGGATGTTGACGAAGCAGCCCAGGTCGAGCTTCTTTGGGCGGAAGCTCGGCGGAGGCATGGCGGCGGCAGTCGATGTGATTGGGGTCGGTGTGTGAGGTCGCTGTTGTCGTTGTGTGCGTCGTGAGCTGAGGCTCAAAAAAATCGTCGATGCGGAAGTCACGTGCTCGGGCGACCCCAAGCACTGTATTTTTAGCGGCTACCGGCGGCCTTTAGCCTGGACTGCTTCTGGCGTTGATATGACAAATTTGATCCGCCTCTGACTGAAACCTGTCTGCACCGTCCATCGCCCTCCTTCTCGGGGCCTGCGTCTGTCGTCTTCTGTCCTTGCCCCATTCGCTCCACGTCGCCATGGCCTCCGCTTGGCCGGCCGTCCGCGCTGGCACGCCGCTCCGGCGGTCTTTGACCCGGACTCTCGCTGCATCGGCGCGGCGATCCTTTGCGACCGAGACGACCCCCCCGGCACCCGACGCATCCTCCTCCTCTTCCTCCTCTTCCTCCTCCTCCTCCTCCTCCTCCTCCTCCCCCTTCTCCGTCGGCGCGGGCGCCACCAAGCGCTCAAGACCGACATACTTCAAGGACACAACCGTGGCGCCCTTTTCGTCCTTTGTGGGCGCCGCGGGCGCCGACGAGCCCCTGTCCGTGACGGCGGCGTACGAGCTGCAGACGGTCGAGGTGGGCCCCGCGGGCCGCAAGAAAAAGGTCACGCGGCTGCCGCCGTGGCTCAAGACCGAGCTGCCGAGCCCGGGCACCAACGACAACCTGCGCAAGATCAAGGGCGACCTGCGCGGCCTGGGGCTGCACACGGTGTGCGAGGAGGCGCGCTGCCCCAACCTGAGCGAGTGCTGGGGCGGGTCGTCGCGGGCGGCGGCGACGGCGACGATCATGCTGATGGGCGACACGTGCACGCGCGGCTGCCGCTTCTGCTCGGTCAAGACGAGCCGGGCGCCGGCGCCGCTGGACCCGCACGAGCCGGAGAACACGGCCGAGGCGCTGGCGCGCTGGGGCCTGGGCTACGTGGTGCTGACGAGCGTCGACCGCGACGACCTGGCCGACGGCGGCGCGCACCACTTCGCCGAGACGATCCGGCGCATCAAGACCAAGAAGCCGACGCTGCTCGTCGAGGCGCTGACGGGCGACTTCCGCGGCGACCTGGCCATGGTGCAGGTCGTGGCCGAGAGCGGCCTCGACGTGTACGCCCACAACATTGAGACGGTCGAGGGCCTGACGCCCTACGTGCGCGACCGCCGCGCCACCTTTCGCCAGTCGCTCAGCGTGCTGGCGCACGCCAAGCAGGTGCGCGGCGGCGGTGTCGACTCCCCCGGCGGCCTCATCACCAAGACGAGCATCATGATGGGCCTGGGCGAGCAGGAGGACGAGGTGTGGGACGCGCTGCGCGCGCTGCGCCGGCACGGCGTCGACGTCGTCACCTTTGGCCAGTACATGCGCCCGACCAAGCGCCACCTCAAGGTCGAGCGCTACGTCACGCCCGACGAGTTTGAGACCTGGCGCCTGCGCGCGCTCGACATGGGCTTCCTGTACTGCGCCAGCGGGCCGCTGGTGCGCTCGTCCTACAAGGCCGGCGAGGCCTTTATCGAGAACGTGCTGCGCAAGCGCCAGGGCGGCGTCCCGGCGCTGACGGCGGACCCGGCGGCGGCGGCGGCGGCGTCCGCCGAGGACAAAACGCTGTGAGGGCCTCGGGCAGTGCAAGCTTCAACAGCGCTGTGCATCATGGCCGGGCGGGCGCACGTGGAGAGCGGCAGGACGGTACGGCGTGCACACTTGTATATCAGAATGAATGGCACTCTTTGCAATGTGCTACGGGTACGTTTCTTGGCGGCCACGGCGATCGTCATCTGCAGATGGCCTTTGCCTGATCTGCCGGACATGGGCGCAGACAGCCTCGTCTCAGCGGCATCGGTACTTGTGGCTGCACCCAAATTGCCCGCAGCTCCGGGTACCGTGCACTTTCGCGAGACGCCTCGTGGTTCTGTCCCTGCTTGACACGCCGGCTTGGGCCTGCTCTTGGAACATTGCGCTGCTCTCCGCCGCTGCGCCCGGGCCGGTCCTGTCGTGGCCTTTGCTCGTTGCAGGTCCGTTTCATCGTCAGCAAACCAGTAAAAGTTAGTGCACTACTCGTACAGGCAAGACAGGTACCGTTGTTGACGCTGCCTCAGAAATCCGGTGCAGGCACTAGCGTGGGTACTACTCGTATGTAAGTACATATACACGCCGCGTACCTGGTGGACCCTGTTTTCTCTCGTGTTTAGCACTCAACGTTCCTGTTTGGCGGGCCAACTCGACCGCCGAGCAGGCAGCCAGCATTCTGTTTTTAGCGGTGGCGGCGCCCCAGCCCCTCGTGTCTGCCGTGTTGGTAGCGGAGGCGAACGGCCGCTGCAAGGCCCCAGACCACGCCTCCCAGCGCTTCAGCCACGCCCCGTCTGCCCGTTTCCAGGGCGCTCGCTCTTTCCGTCGACCTGGCGCTGCGCTCGCTCCTTCCTTCTCCTTCTTCTCTTCCACTCCTTCCCATCTCCTGTTCTCTTCCTCATCGAACGCCCCAACAACCACAACGCTCCCTCTGCGCCCTGCATCATTTTCTCTCGCGACACCCGCTCTCCGCAAACACCGCTCTCTCGCAACCGCCATCATGCCCGAGGACGCCCCCTACGACCCCTACATCCCCAGCGGCCAGGCCGCGCCTGCACAAGGCGCCGGCGGCTCGCGGACACAGGCGCTGCAAGCGGTAGGTCTCTTTCTGCTCTTTTGTTTCTGTTCTCTGTTCTTTTCTTCTTTTTCCGCTCTCCCCCTGGCTTCGCCCCGGAGCGCGCGGATGCGTTTCGCTGAATGCGGTGGCGCCGGCCCTGCAAACGCCGACGAATCCGGCCGCCCCAGCAGCCAAATCGACAGCCATCGGCCAATGGACGACCACCCGCAGCACATCGCGATGGCCGGGGGGCCGCTCGTCCGCCTGGCCGTCCGAGTCGCGTGGCGCTTCCGGCGACGCTGTCGGCGTCCGCAGGACGAGGGCTGTCGTCGATGGCCGTTGTTGCCTGGCCAGCCGAGACATCCGCGATGGCGATTTGCGCAATGGCGATTTTCGCGATGGCGACGACGGATGCATTCTGGACAAACGTGGACGATGGCTAACGCTCTGCAGCAAATCGACGACACCGTCGGCGTGATGCGCGACAACATCAACAAGGTCTCCCAGCGCGGCGAGCGCCTCGACGCGCTACAAGACAAGACAGACAACCTGGCCGTGTCGGCGCAGGGCTTCCGTCGCGGCGCCAACCGCGTGCGCAAGCAGATGTGGTGGAAGGACATGAAGATGCGCATGTGCCTGATTGCCGGCGTCATCATCCTCATCCTGGTCATTGTCGTGCCGGCCGTCGTCGCCACCCGCCATTAAACCACGCCCTCCCGTTTTCCCTTGACCTCCGACTCGACGCTGTCCCCCGTCCTCTGCCGTGCGGCAGCCCCCGCCGCCGCAGCCTGCCACCACGATACCCTCCAAGCAGGCTTGTCGCCGGCGACAGCACCGTGCGGGCCATTTGCCCTGCAGTCTCCCGCTGTCGCCGGTGCTTGGCTGCGCGCACGAGCCCGTGGCCCAAAGACAGCTATGCCTGTTTACGATCTCCCTCTTGTCGCATTTTGTCATCTCTTGAGCGTTGGACACACGTTTTGCTACAGGGACCCGAAAAGAGCTGCTTTTCTGGTCCACGCGGTCTGCTTGGTTTTGCGTTGTTGTGCTTCTTGTTCCTGTCTCGTCTCCTGTTGTTCCTGTCTCTTGTTCTTGCGCCCCGTCTTTGCCCGGGCTGTTTCTCGGTCGGTTCGCGTGCCACGCCCGGTCCTGGGCTGCCTTGCTCCTCGCAAGCGCCTCTGTATTATGATGGGCGGGGCGTTTTCCCACGTACGTATTCATAAGTTATCCGTTTGTTTTCTTCCGCAATTCCGCAAGTGACTTTTGCGCGCACGTCGTACTTTGCAGCGGCAGCCTCTCCCAGGAGTAATCATATCCGACCAGCTTTGCATGTGCGGATTTCACAGCTCTTGGCCGCAGAAAATACCTCGACCACGCGTTGCCGGCCACTTTGCATGCAACGGCGTCTTTGGAGCGTCTTGGCCCGTCTCATGATTTTTTTTATATTCCTATTTTGGCGCTGTTTGCGCTGTTGCGTGTCGCTCTTTCCCTCTTTCCTGTCCTGTCCAGTGTTGCACGCTGCACCTTCCATGAACCTTCCTGGACAGCTCGAGGGCCAATCAGGTGACCCGCCTGGCCCCGCCTGCAGCTTCAGCGACGTCGGTCCCCATTTTTTTCGTCCCTAGTCGAATTTTTCACTCGAGCGGACGCTTCTATTTTTTTTTTCAATTAATTTTTTTACCCCATATGACTGTTTTCGACCGCTCGCTGCCCCTCTTTGGTGCCTGTGGCGCTCTGATGCCATCCTCCTCCGCCTTGGCTCTGCTGCCGGCAACAGGCTGGGCCAGTGGGTTTTTTTCTCTCGGCGGTCGTTCTTTCCTCGTTCACGGTTGACTCCTTCCCTGTTCCCGCTCGAGGTTTCTCCTTCTTCTTTTCCCCTTTTCCCTCTCCCTTTCTCTTTCCCTCTTCTCCCTCCTCCTCTTCTCCCTCCTCTTTCTCCTCTTTCTCCCCCTCCTCTCAGACATTGCTGTCCGTCCCGCTTTGCCTCTCTTTGCGAGCCCCCGCCTTCTCCCAGCACTCGGAGCTGCCAGTCGGCCGAGAGGGCAGAGGATTTGCACCTCCTCGACGCTCTGCCATTGACCTCGGGCACTGCCTCAGGGCTTGATTGCCGCACCGACATCCGTCTGTCCTGTCTCCCGCCATGCTGTCCTCCGCTTCAGGTGCCCTCCGGGCCGGCGCCCGGCGCTGCGTCCGGTCTCGGCCCTCCTCGACCTCGGCCGCCGCCCTCCGCCGGCCGTCCTCGCTGGCGGCCGTCAGGGCCGCCTCGGCCGCGACGGCCCGCTCCCAGCGCCGGGCCCTCTCGACCTCCTCCAGCCGCCAGACCGACCTCAGCACGCGCGGCCTCATGATCCAGGCCCTCAGCTCCATTGGCTCCAAGCGCGAGGCCCAGCAGTACCTCTCGCACTTCACGTCCGTCTCGTCGCAAAAGTTTGCCGTCATCAAGGTCGGCGGCGCCATCCTCACCGACTACCTCGACGAGCTGTGCGCGAGCCTGGCCTTTCTCTACCACGTCGGCCTGTACCCCGTCATCGTCCACGGCGCCGGCCCCCAGCTCAACCGGCTGCTCGAGGACGCCGGCATCGAGCCGCAGTTCGAGGAGGGCATCCGCGTCACCGACGGCCCCACGCTGGCCGTGGCCCGCAAGCTGTTCATGGAGGAGAACCTCAAGTTCACGCAGCGGCTCGAGGACTACGGCATCCACGCGCGCCCCATCACCTCGGGCGTGTTCTACGCCGACTACCTCAACAAGGACAAGTGGGGCTTTGTCGGCAAGGTCAACCGCGTGGCCACGGACGTCGTGGAGGCCGCTATCAACAACCGCTTCCTGCCGGTGCTGACGTCGCTCGCCTGGACCGAGTCGGGCCAGCTGCTCAACGTCAACGCCGACGTGGCCGCAGCGGAGCTGGCCCGCGCCCTGGAGCCGCTCAAGGTCGTGTACCTGTCGGAGAAGGGCGGCCTTTTTGACGGCGAGGGCGCCAAGATCTCGGCCATCAACCTGGACGAGGAGTTTGACTGGTACATGGCGCAGCCCTGGTGCAAGTTTGGCACGCGCCTCAAGATCAAGGAGATCAAGGACCTGCTCGACACCCTCCCGCGCGAGTCCAGCGTGGCCATCATCCGCCCGCAGGACCTGCACAAGGAGCTGTTCACCGACTCGGGCGCCGGCACGCTGATCCGCCGCGGCACCAAGCTCGTCTCGGCCAGCGACGTGGCCGCCTTTGCCGACCTCGAGCAGCTCAAGACGGTGCTGATCCGCGACCGCGACGGGCCCAACGCGCGCCAGACGGTCGACACGTACGTCGACTTTCTGCGCGAGAACCCCTTCCGCGCCTACTACGACGAGCAGATGAACGCCCTGGCCATTGCCTTTCCGCCCTCGGCCGACCGGCCGTTTGCCACGCTGGCGACGCTGACCATCAGCAAGTCGGGCTGGCTGGGCAACGTCGCCGACAACATCTTCACCGCCATCCGCAAGGACTTTCCCAAGCTGATCTGGACCGTCAACGAGAACGACGAGAACCTGACCTGGTTCTTTGACAAGGCCGACGGCAGCGTCGCCCGCAACGGCAACGTCCTCTTCTGGTACGGCGTCGAGGACGGCGACGAGATTGTCCAGGTCATGAAGGACTTTTCCGAGCACGGCCGCTCCATGCTCGGCGACGCCAACCTCGAAGCCCGTCTGCAGCGCGCCGCCAGCGACGCCTCGGCCGCCGCCGTCAAGGCCGCCACCTCGGCGGCCACCTCGGCTGCCTTTCAGTCCTCCTCTCTCCAGCAGCAGGCCCGCGCCTTTTCGACGGCCGCCCGGCGTCCTACGACGACGTCCTCCGCCCGCTTTTTCGGCCGCCGCGCTGCCGCCGCCTCGTTTTCCACCACACCGGCCCGCCGCATCGAGGACACGACCAACCCCAACCCGCCCCTCGGCAAGAAGAACGCGACCAACAGCCGGTCCGCGCGCGTCGCCCTGATCGGGGCGCGCGGCTACACCGGCCAGGCGCTGATTGCGCTGCTCAACGCGCACCCGTTCCTGGACCTGACGCACGTCAGCTCGCGCGAGCTGGCCGGGCAGGCGCTCAAGGGCTACGACAAGGCGGCCATCACGTACGAGAACCTGAGCCCCGAGGACATTCGCGACATGGAGAGCCGGCACGAGATCGACTGCTGGGTCATGGCGCTGCCCAACGGCGTGTGCAAGCCGTACGTCGACGCGATCCAGGAGGCGCGCAGCGCCAGCGGCAGCGCCGACAAGAGCGTGATTGTGGACCTGTCGGCCGACTACCGCTTCGACAAGACGTGGACGTACGGCCTGCCGGAGCTGGTGCAGCGCAGCCAGATCCAGAACGCCACGCTCATTGCCAACCCGGGCTGCTACGCGACGGCGGCGCAGCTGGGCATCGCGCCGCTGCTCAAGAACCTGGGCGGCACGCCGGTGATTTTCGGCGTCAGCGGCTACTCGGGCGCGGGCACCAAGCCGTCGCCCAAGAACGACGTCGAGGTGCTGACGGACAACCTGATCCCCTACTCGCTGACGGACCACATCCACGAGCGCGAGATTAGCAACCAGCTGGGCCACAACGTGGCCTTTACGCCGCACGTGGCCGTCTGGTTCCAGGGCATCCACCACACCATCCACATCCCGCTGCAGACGCCCATGACGTCGCGCGACATTCGCCAGATCTACCAGGACCGCTACGCGGGCGAGAAGCTCGTCAAGGTGGTCGGCGAGGCGCCGCTGGTCAAGGCCATCAGCGGCAAGCACGGCGTCGAGATTGGCGGCTTTGCCGTGCACTCGTCGGGCCGCCACGTTGTCGTCTGCGTGACGATTGACAATCTGCTCAAGGGCGCCGCCACGCAGTGTCTGCGTACGTTCTCTCTCTCTCTCACACACACACTCTCTCTCTCATTGCACTGCTAACATTTCAGAAAACATGAACCTTGCGCTCGGCTACAACGAGTTTGAGGGCATTCCGGTAATGTAAACGACAGCACGGCAGTCAACGATGGAGACGATGGCGGGTCAGCGCGCAGCACTTGCAACGAAGCGTAAAACGAACTGGAATGTACATGTGTCATGTCGTTTATGTTGATTTTGATTTTCCTTGCTTTTTGGGTGTTGTTTTAGGAAGTAAAGAAAACAGGAAAAGGTGGAAGAGGCTGGTTTTTTTGTAATTTTTGTTCTTTGTCCTTTTTGGCTTTTATGCTTATGCTACGCGGAGTTTATTTTTTTTCATAGCTACATTTTTCTGTCCAGACAGCGTTCTGAAGGCGACCACCCATGTGCTGTACTTGTCCTGCTACATTCCGATGCAATCGAGAATTACCCCGGGCTTCTTGCCAGCGCAAAAGAAGCCTGCGTGTTCTGTTGTTGCGCGTTTGCGAGCGCTCTGGCTGGGGCTATTAATAGACCTTTTCATTCTTGTGCCGTCTCGTCGTATTATGTACTCCGTACCTGCCCCAGCGCGATGCTGCTAGCGCCCTGTTATCAGCTCGCTCCTGCCTCGCCTTGTCGTTGCCCAATTTCTGGCCTGCCCCTTTCCCAATCGGGCAACGCCCCAGCGACGGGGGGGGGGGCCACTGTGTTCGGGAACGGCAGGCGCGCAGCGTCGTCGTTACGCAGACCCTCGCCTCTGGCGACAGCGCCAGTGGCCTCTTCTCATTTTACTGCGCACTTCCCGCCCACTCACTCTCCCTTGCTGCCGCCCCGTTGTCTCCACGTCGAGAGGCCCGTCCGACTGTGCACCGCGGTCGTCGTCTCAACAGGCAAGCCCGCGCCGCTGTCTCGCTGTCTCGCTCTCCCTTTTCGATTGTTGACGCGCGCAAACAAAAAAACCCTCTCGCCAGCGATTCGCCGCGTTTTCTACTCGCATCTGCGGCCACGTCCTGCATCCGCTCCCGACCGCGACACCCTTTTTGTGCCCGCCCCGACGCTGCTCACGATGCCGCTCCTGTGTGGCGGCTCCAAAACGGTGCAGCGCAAGCTCGTCTTGCTGTGAGTGGAGCGCGATGGCGGCCGAGGCAGGCAGAGGACGGACGGACGGACAGACGGGCAGACGGACAGACCAGACTGACAAGGCTTTTCAGGGGCGACGGTGCTTGCGGCAAGACGTCCCTGCTGAATGTCTTTACCAGAGGGTATGTATGGCCCGCCCCGGGGTCTGCGACGGCCGTCTAACGCGTTGGCTGCAGCTACTTTCCGACCGTCTACGAACCGACCGTCTTTGAAAACTATGTGCACGGTATGTCGGGGGAGGATATGTGTCGTATTCTGGCTGGCGGCTGACGTCTTGCAGACATTTTTGTGGACAATGTGCACATTGAGCTGTCGCTCTGGGACACGGCGGGCCAGGAGGAGTTTGACCGGTTACGCAGCCTGTCCTACGACGACACCGACCTCATCATGCTCTGCTACAGCGTGGACAGCAAGGACTCGCTCGAAAACGTCGAGTCCAAGTGGGTGGGCGAGATTGCCGACAACTGCCCCGGCGTCAAGCTGGTGCTGGTGGCGCTCAAGTGCGATCTGCGCGAGGCGAGCGACGAGGACGCGGACGACGAGGCCGCGGCGGCGGCGGGCGGCGACGCGGGCGGCGCGGCCAAGACGGGCGTGGGCGCGGACGCGGCGGGCAACGGTGCCGAGATCGCGCCTGCGCCCGGCGGCGGCGGCGGCTCGGCGGCGCGGGAGAAGAAGCCCATGATCAACTACGACCAGGGCCTCGAGGTGGCGCGCCGCATCAACGCCATGCGGTATCTCGAGTGCTCGGCGATGCGCAACCGCGGCGTTAACGAGGCCTTTACCGAGGCGGCGCGCGTGGCCCTGAGCGTCAAGAAGGACCGCGAGGGCGGCAGCTGCAGCGTCATGTAGGTGCGCGCATGTGTGACGCATGTGTGCATCTCCTGCGTCCAGGCCGGGGCGCCTCGGCGCAAAGATGGCGGGCGGGACGGCAGACGGAGACGGCGCGCCCTGAGCGCCCCGGCCGTGTATATATACGTCTTGTGGCTGCACTTCCTCGCGTTGGATATCCCGCCATCCTTTGCTCGGCTTTGCTCGGCTTTGCTTTGGCTGTGGGCATAACGACTCTACAGCATCCTGTTTTCTTTGTTTTTCGCCCATCCCGCCGTCTTCGGCCATCCTGTGCTTTTTTTTCGTCTTGGTTGTTGGCCATGCCTGGTTGGCCGTCTTCTGAACATGGACGAGGAACCAGAGCTCTACACCAAGAGGGTCGAGAGCAGGGCAGAGTCTCGGCACGAGCTTTGGCGTTGTGTATTTCGCATCAGTGTCTTTTGTTTCTGTATACCTTTACGTCTTTGACTCTATGTATTTTAATTTCAATGTCGTTTTCATCCGTTCTTATTTTTCTTGGTCTTTTTTTTCTTTTTTTCTTTTTTTCTTTTTTTCTTTTTTTCTTTTTTTCTTTTTTTCTTTTTTTCTTTTTTTCTTTTTTTCTTTTTTTCTTTTTTTCTTTTTTTCTTTT
>JADHKR010000087.1:24501-57925 GCA_019925305.1 Sporothrix cf. nigrograna | reverse complement strand
AGCCGCTGCCGGACCCGCCGTCTTGCCCAGCGTGGCCGTGGCCTGCAGCGTCGCCTTCCGTCCGGGGGGTGCTGTTGGTGTTGCCGTCACTGGCCGAGCTGGGTATGCCGGTTTCATTGTTCCCATGACTGTGAGAGATGGCAGTAGCAGCTACAGCCGCAAAGCTATCGATGCCATATTCCATGCGGCTCACTTGTATGTTTCGGTTTCCAGAAGCTATCTCTCGAGGGCATAAGCTGCAGTTGTAAATGCACTTGCTTTTATATCCCCCGGAGAAACAGACACTGTTTTCACTTGGGACATTGCTGTTGGACGTATTGCGATGACCAGGCCTAGCCAAAGTAGCAGCGCTGAGACTAGACGATGTATTCTTGAGAATGCAATTCTCAGTCTTCGGTGGACTAGATTTAGCCTTTGCACTATGAAGAGGACTCGATATGGACGCATGCTTACCTTGTTTGTTTGTGTCAATGTCAAGATGCTTTTCCTGATAGCTCCTTCCTTCGGGGGTGGAGGGCGTCCTGTGAGCGGCTCTCGGAAAACAGCGCTCGCCGTGCCACTTGATGCTGCTGGATTTGGAGAATCTTGTCCTGGAGCCGGGGACTGAAATCCAAGTTCGTTTTTGTCGGTCCGGCCATCGCATTCCATAAACATTTTGACCTCAGAGTCTGTGCTGATGACAATAACATCAGAAGTCATCAAGCTTCCACCTGGAGGTGCTATTGAAGAAAGTTTCGGTGGCATGGATTTGTCTTCCTGTGCTTGATTATTCTTTGCTGGAGATGCTACCTTTTTCTTTTGAAGTGGCATTGTGTTTCCGTTGAGAGATGAGAATACTTTATGTCTTCTCTCCGCTGTATGCAACGTCAGAATTTAAGTAGCGGATGTTGAAGTGTGATCGAACCTACCCAAGGAAGAATATATATATCTCTCTTGAATGCTTAAATAGATGGCTGATTCGAAGAGGCTTCTTTTCAGAGTGCAATAGCAGAAGGCGGAAAATCTCAAGGTACGACGAAAGGAAAGAAGCTGTTCTTATATATTATTTTTAAAAACCATTTTAAGGCTATATGGATTGTCCATGAAGTCAAGTTGTCATATCCCTGTCCTCGAAGCTCAAAGCACAAGGGCATTCATTACCCTTTCTTTCTAAAATCTAGTGCCAACAGCTCGCTCAGAAATCCTACTATTTTAGAGGTAAAGGCTTTATTTAGTCTACCGTTTTTCATAGATACTCTGCTTTCCGCAATTAGAATGGTATGAAAATAGCGAAAATGGGGGGAAAACCTAAAGAAGGAGCATCGTTGTTGACAGAAAAGCATCACAATAATTGCCAGTACGATCCTGCGACATTACTACACTGCTATATCCCTGTAGTATTTTCTCCTGACGACCGTCAACCTTGTCACGAAAAACGAGGTGACTGGTTTTTTTTCATCTGAAGGTCGAATTGCCCGTTCTGGACAGAATTGTGGGTATGAATAAAATATCGGCCGTTTCTGAATAGAGTACAAGCTACACTAATAAGAAATATACCTTCACCGAAGTACCCTCATGAAAACAAAATTTCGAGCAGGAGTGTCTCCTTTAAAATTCCAACAACTTTTCCTTCCCCTTCTTTTCTTCTCTCCCGAAAATTTCTTTCAACATACAGGCTCCCGACATTCCCATCTTCGAAAGAAAGCCTTCCTTTCTAAAATACTTTCTTTTTACCTCTACTCTTACCCTGACTTCTTCGCGCACATAAACTTTCCCAAGTCTTCTAACATTTTACCACTGCACCAACTGACCATGGACGCCCCCCAGATCACACAAATGATGTTTCCTATCGACTTGGGCGGGTCAATCATCCATACCATCATCGATCCAAACATCCTGGCTCAGTTTTGGGCCAGTCTTTCCATCCAGGTTATGCCGGGCCACGACTTGATCGGGATCCCTGGCCCGACTTTCCGTATTCTCGACGAGGGCGGAAAACATTTCATTGCTCACAACTACGCAAGGCAAGTATTCCCAAGAACTAGTTATGTGCCCAGCAATATATCCTCAGAACTAACGCAACAATCGACAGCGCTGTCGGCGAAACGATGGTCAAGTTTGTCATTGACGGAAGCGGCACTCACCCCGACCGTTACTTTCTTGGCCGCGCCTCCTTTTTCAACCCGGAGAACATTGTCACTGTTGTTGGGGATCTTGATGTCTGGGTTCCTCCCGGGTACCCTCTTCAAGATTCTTTTCTGGTTCCGAATGTGGAGGTCTCAGCCAACAGCACTCGCCGTAACGCTCGTGGCGGAGCTGTCAAGGTGCCTCGTCCTCCCAATGCATACATCTTGTATCGCAAGGACCGCCACAAGGCCGTGAAGCTCTCCAACCCCAAGCTTTCCAACAATGACATCTGTAAGTGGTGTCTTTCCATACACAGATGAGGATATTTTACTAAGATTTACCAGCCATCATTCTCGGACATCAGTGGAACCACGAAACCGAAGAGATTCGTGTTCACTATCATAACATGGCTCTCGATATCAAGCGCCAGGTTGAGGCTCTTCACCCTCACTACAAGTACAACCCGCGGAAGTCATCTGAGATCAAGCGTCGTGCTAAGGGCAACAACGGTGTCTACAATGTGGAAACCGCCACGTCCGAGGCTGTTCAAAACAACAACTCTGCCTCGCCCCCGGATTTCGATACTGCGTCGACCAGATCTGCAGAATCTCCTTCGAGCGACATCTAGGTTTCCGCCTTTTAAGGTACGTTTTTTTTTAATTATCGCTTTCAATTAGATACGAAACTGACATATTGCCATCCAGGTTTTCAATGAGCCCATTATGTTTCGATTCAACACCAAGGCGATGGAGGCCCAGAAGCTTCACCGACAGATGTACCCCGGCTACAAGTACAACGCCAACAGCAAAAAGACGAAATAGACGGCCACCCGGAGAGTCCCTGGAGAGGAGCGTGTGCCGTTCGTCTGTCTGGGGGCTCTGCCTTTTGTTGGTTGCTGGAGCTGGCATCTGAGCATCTTTTTTCTTTGCATTTTCTTTGTCACGCAGGGCCGGACATTGTTCTTTTCGTTTTCATTCCTCGGCCACAACACAGCATGGCGGAGCGGCAGAGCGCATCGGCGCAGCACGAGATACCAAGAGCACAGGAGGAGAGTGGTTTGCATGGCATAGGGACGTGGACACCGGCAAGGAGGAGGTGCTTTACATGGCACTGGAGTAGATACTGCTGGCAATACAAAGCATCGTTTTCGGCTCCTTTGTTTCTTTGTCTGTTGGCTGTCTGTTGGCTGCATCCCTTGTTCGGCTCCTCACCAACCGCCTCACCAGCGCCCACGCTCGCTCCAAGCCAGGCGGCGTTGTCCTGCGATTGGTGGGCGCTGGGCCGTTGGTTGCTGTCCCTGTCTTTCCGTGCTCTTGTCGCTCGCTGCTGCTCTTTCTGCTCTTTCTGTCGCTCGCTGCTGCTCTTTCTGCTCTTTCGCCCGTCCTGCTCCTGCTCCTGTCCTTCTGCCCTCTTGCTCTTTCCTCTCTTGCCCCTCCTGCCCCTGCCCCTGCCCTTCTGCCCTCTTGCTCTTTCCTCTTTTGCCCTTCCTGCCTCCTGCTCCTGCCTCCTGCTCCTGCTCCTGCTTTCGCCTCCTGCTCTGCCCCTCTGCCCCTCCTACCCTTTCCTCTTTGGGGCATACAGGCCTCACTTTCTCCACTCTGCGAGGATCGTCCTTCTTGTGTCACCGGCGCTACGAGGAAAGAGCAGCGCCTTGCGGCCGTCTCGTCAACCTCTGCAGCCTCTGCAGCCTCTGCAACCTCTGCCAGCCTCTGCCAGCCTCTCCTTTTTTTCGCTTTTCTGCAGCGTGGTTGCCTTTCCGTCTTCTCCCCTCTTCTCTGACTCGTCACCTGGTCGTGTCCCGTGACGACCAGGCTTTGTGGCACGTCGTTTTGCAAGCTGCCCCTCTTTCCGCTTTGGGGACGTGCCCCTCTTTTTCTGTCACTTGCCATTGGCTCCTTCCTGTCGCCGCCGTGCTCGCAGACGACAGAGTCAGCCGTATACGTGGCTGTCTTGGGGCGCCGCCATGTTTGATGAAATGTGAATTGTCATGCGGGCCGGGCAGGTAAAAGGAAATTAAAGAGCAGGCAGACGGGCTGCCTCTTGCGTCCTCTCCCGTGGCGAGTTGTGGAAATTGCTAAAGGTTGTAAGCTGTGGGCGTCTTGGAGCGTTTAAAAAAAAAAGGAAGAAGAAAAGAAGAAAAGAAGAAAAGAAGAAAAGAAGAAAAGAAGAAAAGAAGAAAAGAAGAAAAGAAAAAAAGAAAAAAAGAAAAAAAGAAAAAAAGAAAAAAAGAAAAAAAGAAAAAAAGAAAAAAAGAAAAAAAGAAAAAAAGAAAAAAAGAAAAAAAAAAAAAAGAAAAAAAGAAAAAAAGAAAAAAAGACGAGTGGCGACGGTCTTGGCCGGCCTTGGCGCGCCTTTAGCCTAATCGCCATCCCCAGCATCGACGGGTCAGTGCTGCCAAGACGGCCGGATGGGGAAACGGGTCGAATTAGGCTTTAGCGGGGTTGGCGCCGATCTGGCGTTGCAGCGGGTGCCCCAGTGCTGAGATGCCCCCACTGTACGCCCGCACTTTAGCAGTGTTACGCGACGCTTGTGGGCCAGACCAGAATACGTACAGCGTAGTCTTCCGCGGCCTCGTCTTAAACAGCCAGCGACTTTCTCGCACAACAACGGCCGTCCTGCTCCTGTCGTCGACGTTGTGACGGACGCCCTGCATGGCTTGACGCTCGCCTTTGATGCCGGCGCGCTTCCTCGACCGACTGCGGACAGGAGACGCCGGCTCCGGCACTCGTTTCCGGCGAGCGCCCGGCGGAGGCCGCAAGGCGTGCCAGCCGGCGAGCGGCTCTGGACGCTGGATGCACAGGCGTCGTTGGCCGCCGGACAGACGCTGCCCGGGACGCTGTCGACAGAGACGCCCATGCTGCCGGCACGCTGCGCACCCCGAAACGGTGGACCTGCCAAGAGACGACACCCGACCGGCATCTGGCAGCTGGGCAGAGGGCGGACCGCGGCCAGCTCCGGGGGCGGATGGAAAGACCAACGGGGGCGTGAGGAGAAGACGAAGGCCCCCGAAGCGACAAGACTAGATCCTGCATGTCTGACTTTAGCTCCTGCAGCTCTGCACCGCCCGAGATTGCACTTGCCCTCACCCTTGTCGTCTGCTGGCCTGTCGGATCGCGCCCTGGAGGTGCTGTCCGGTAGAGGCGCCGCTATTTCCGGTCGCAGCGTCTCGTCGTTATCGGTCTCTTTTTTCTTTTTTTTTCTTTTTCTTTTTTCTTTTTTCTTTTTTCTTTTTTCTTTTTTCTTTTTTCTTTTTTCTTTTTTCTTTTTTCTTTTTTCTTTTTCTTTTTTCCTTTCCTTTCCTTCCTTTCTTTCTTTCTTTTCTTTTCTTCCCCCCCTTCCCCCCTTTTTCTCTTCTCTTCTCCTCACCACTCGCCTCTTTTCCCTAAAACGGACGTAAAAAGTCCCGACAAGTGGAGGCCTTTCAGACAGCTGGCAGACATAGATGCCAGATACTCCTGACATCACCCAGACGCTGCCGTGGTCAGCCCTCGCACTGCTGTCTGTTCTCGTCCATGATCGGCGGCCTAGGCCTGTTCCGGCCAGACAAGGCTGCAGGTGCGCTGTCCATGTCCGGGCCTAGGCGTAGAGGGGCAGAGGCGTCTCGGCCCTTTTGCCCAACACGGCCAGCGGAAAAGGTGGCAGCGGTGTTTTTGCCGCGCCAGCGGAATCCAGACTTGCAGCTGCGCGCGTGGTCCCAGGAATGAAAGTGGAGCGGAAGAGTAGTAAGAATAGCCGGAGAGGGTGAAGGATGGACTGTATGATTCAAATCAAAGTGGTTCAGGTCAATTTAATAGGTCAATTCAGTAGATGCCAGAGCTAGGTGTTTGCGTAAGTCGACAAGCGGTGCTCGTCAGACGAACCATACAAGTCGATGTCGATGGTCAAGTCAAGTAACCAATTAGGGGACAACCAGGAATCAGGAATAACAGGAATCAGGAATAACAGGAATCAGGAATAACAGGAATCAGTTATAACAGGAACCAGGAATAACAGGAATCAGGAATAACAGGAATCACCAGGAATCAGGAATAACCAAAACAATCAAACCAAATAAATCATATCAAACGAATCAAGCAAAACGCTGACGAGACAAGTGTTGGAATGAGGAAAGGGAGCGGGAAAGAAAGAAACCAAACTCGAATGACAAGAGTAGACTTGATAAACCTGACAGTGGGAGAAATAAGTCGACACACCAAAGACAAGACGTGAAAACAGAGATGTCAAAACAGCAGATGCCAAGACAGAGCAAAACAGCAGAAACGACAGACGCCAGGCGAGACAACGTAGACGGCCGCCTGCTCGTCGCTGTGCGGTGGCGGCGGCGGCGGCGGGCGGCGCTACGAGGACCCGGGCCGGGCGGACGCGGCGTCGCCGCGGCACCGGGGACAGGGGGGCGCGCGGGCGTGGCGGCTCTGGCAGGCGCAGCGCCAGGCCGGGCGGGCGGGGACGAGCGCGCGGCCGCGGGAGGGGGCGTCGGCCATGTGCACGTCGGCGGCGGCGGCGTCGCTGTCCGCCGGGCCCTGGAGGGCTGGGCGGCGGGCCGGGCGCAGCGAGCGGGCGCGGGCGGCGTGGCGGGCGGCGTGGCGGGCGGCGTAGGCGTGCAGCTGGGCGTAGGACAGCCGCAGAGGGTGGTCCGGGTGCAGGGCGGACAGGCGGGCCAAGACGGGCGTCAGAGCTCCGGACAGGCTGAGCAGCAGCGGCGGCGGCTGCGGCGGCGGCTTGACGGCGGGGCGGCTGCGCGGCGCGGGCGCCGGAATGGCCAGCGGAAGGTCGATGACAAAGCCGACGTCGGCTTCGGGCGCGGCCGGCGGGTCCGGGGGACCGGCGGGCGCACGGCCCTGCACGGCGGAAGGCACGGCGGAAGGCGCGGGAGCAGGCGCGGGAGCAGGCGCGGCAGCAGGGACGGCAGCAGGGACGGGAGCAGGCGCGGCGGCAGGCCTGGCCGCGCCGCTGGGCCGGGGCCGGAAGGCCAGGTTCCGAAGGGGCTGGCCGACGCGAAACGCGGCAGGGAGCCGGGCCCCTGCAAAGGAGAAGGCCAGATCAACCGTGTCCGCGTCGCGAGGGACGACCGTGAGCTGGACAGCGCCGGGGCCAGGGCCCTGCGCGTCGCGCGGCGCGCCCGCACCCGGCGAGCCGGGCAAGCTGGGGCTGCCGGAGGCAGAGCCGGAGCCAGAGCCGGAGCCAGAGCCGGAGCCAGAGCCGGAGCCAGAGCCGGAGCCAGAGCCGGAGCCGGCATTGGTGTGGCCGCTGGCTGCGGCAGAGAGGCGCGAGTGTGCCGAGAGGCGCGCCCGCCACTCGCCCCACGGGTCGGCCGTGACGGGGATGGGCCTGGGCGGTCCGTTGCGGCGGAGGGGGCGGTCTGAAGGCCTGCCGACGCGGTGGCTGTTGAGAGGGCCTCTGAAGCCGACGCGGTGGCTGGTGAGAGGGCCTCCGAAGCCGACGCTGTGGCTGGTGAGGGGACCTCCGCTGACGCCGTTGATGTTGGTGGTGGTGATGCCGTTGACAGTACCTCCGTTGACACCTCCGTTGACACCTCCGTTGACACCCCCGTTGAAACCTCCGTTGATGTCGTTGACACCGTTGAGGCCGTTGACGCCGGTGACGCCGTTGAGGCCGTTGAGGCCGTTGACGCCGTTGACGCCGTTGAGGCCGTTGACGCCGGTGACACCGTTGACGCCGGTGACACCGTTGACGCCGGTGACGCCGTTGACGCCGTTGACGCCGGTGACGCCGTTGACGCCGGTGACGCCGTTGACGCCGTTGACACCGTTGAGGCCGTTGAGGCCGTCGACGCCGTTGACGCCGTTGACGCCGTTGACACCGTTGAGGCCGTTGAGGCCGGTGACGCCGGTGACGCCGTTGCCACTCCCTTCGCCGTTGGTGCCATTGCTGCCCGACGAGGAGCTGGCCGGCAAGGCAAGCGGCGGCGCCCGCCTTGGGTGGTTGCCGGGTCTGTAGTTGCTCAGCCCGAGGCTGCTCCAGCGCTGCGAGCCGGGGCGGTTGCCGACGTCGCCAAAGCCGAGATTGATGGTGTTGGCGGTGGCGTCGTCGATTTCAAGAGTGTGGCCGGCTCTGGGGGTGGAGGTGGAGCCTGTACTGTTGGAGTTGGTGGAGTTGGTGGAGTTGGTGGAGTTGGAGGTGGAGTTGGAGGTGGAGTTGGAGCCAGTGCCGGAGCCGGAGTCAGAGCTGGAGCCGGAGCCGGAGCTGGAGCCTGAGCCAGTGCCTGAGCCGGAGCCACTGCTTGAGCCGGAGCCTGAGCCGGAGCCTGAGCCGGAGCCGGAGCCTGAGCCGGAGCCAGAGCCGGAGCCTGAGCCAGAGCCTGAGCCGGAGCCACTGCTTGAGCCGGAGCCAGAGCCAGAGCTGGAGCCTGAGCCGGAGCCTGAGCCGGAGCCGGAGCCGGAGCCAGAGCCACTGCTGGAGCCGGAGCCGGAGCCACTGCTTGAGCCAGAGCCAGAGCCAGAGCCTGAGCCGGAGCCGGAGCCTGAGCCTGAGCCGGAGCCTGAGCCGGAGCCACTGCTTGAGCCAGAGCCAGAGCCAGAGCCTGAGCCGGAGCCAGAGCCAGAGCCTGAGCCAGAGCCGGAGCCGGAGCCTGAGCCTGAGCCGGAGCCAGAGTCGTTGTTGGAGTCAGAGGCAGAGCCAGAGTCGTTGGGAGCGGAGCCAGAACCAGATCCAGAACCAGATCCAGATCCAGAGCCGGACCCCGAGCCAGACCCCGAGCCAGACCCCGAGCCATTGCCGGACCTGCTTCTGTTGGCGTCTTTCGCCATCAGCTCCCTGATCATGCGGTCTCGGCCGGCCATGCCGCCGGTCCCGTTGAGGCCCTCGCCGTTGGTTCCCACGACGCGGATGAGCCGCTGCGTCGGGATGTGCAGAAAGGTGATGGGGTCGTCTGGCCCGGCGGGGACGCCGCTGTAGCTGGAGCGGCCGCCGAGGCCGCCGGGGCCGCCGAGGCTGCCGAAGCCGGCGGCGAAGCCGCAGCCGCCGATGGTGCCGGCGTGTCTGCCCTTGCGCCGGCTGGCGCTGCGGGCGCCGGTCCTGCTGCCGATGTAGGTGTAGGTGGGGGTTGTGTAGCTGGTGCCGCTTCCACGAGAGCCGCTTCCACGAGAGCCGCTTCCACGAGAGCCGTTTCCATGAGAGTCGTTTCCGCTCATGTTGACATCTGCGTCTCCGTCTCCGTCGTGTCCACTCCCGCTCGTGTTCGCGTCTCCGCCGTTTCCGCTCACATCTCCGCTCATGTCCACATCGCCCGTGTCCACATCGCCCGTGTCCACACCGCCCATGTCCACATCGCCCATGTCCACATCGCCGTTCTCACTCCCCCCGCCGGGCCCCTGGTGGTCCGCGTCGCTCATTGCGGAGAGCCCTTGCGCTTGACGCCGGCTCACAGCGACGGGAGAGGCGCGAGGACGGGCCGGGGGCGTAGGGATGCACGCGCGGGCGGCGCAGCGAGCGCGGGCGCAGCGGGCGGCTCGGGTTCAGCTCCGGCGCCGGAAAGGGCACCGGCGAAAAGACGAGCGAGACGGGGGAGATGGGGGAGACGGGGGAGATGGGGGAGATGGGGGAGACGGGGGAGACGGGGGGGGCGGGCGAGAGGAGCAGCGCGGCGCGGGGCCGGGTGGGCAGCGGCGGGAGCGCAAGCGGCGAGGCAAAGGGCGGCGCAGAGAGGAGGAGGCAGGGGCAGACAGGGCGAGCAGAGAAGAGATGCAGTGCTTTGCGCTGAGCGTCGGATCCGAGCATGGGCCGGACGTCGAGGGGAGGCGCGTTATATACTCGTAGGACTCTCGAGAGGGAGGGCGAGGACCGGGGGGGGGAGGAGGACCAGAGGAGGCTGGGAGAGGGCGAGGAGGACCAGGGGGGCGAGGAGGACCAGGGGGGGCTGGGAGAGGAGGAGGGCCAGGTGGGCCAAAGGGAGCAGGGCCGGTGGGGCCGGTGAGACCGGGGAGAGAAGGACCGGGGAGAGGACCGGGGGGAGGACCAGGGGGGGTTGGGAGAGGACCAGGGGGGGCTGGAAGAGGAGGAAGGCCAGGTGGGCCAAAGGGAGCAGGGCCGGTGGGGCCGGTGAGACTGGGGGGAGAAGGACCGGGGGGAGGACCAGGGGGAGGAGGACCAGGGGGAGGAGGACCAGGGGGAGGAGGGCCAGGAGGACCAGGAGGGCCAGGCGGGCCAAAGGGAGGAGGGCCGGTAGAGCCGGAGGGACCGGGGGGAGGACCAGGGGGAGGAGGGCCAGGAGGACTAGGACTAGGACCAGGAGGACCAGGGGGGCTCGAAGGACCCGAAAGATCGTCGTACAGCCAGGGAGGGCCGCAAAAGAGACCAGCAAGGGGAAAGCCGTCCCTGGGAGGCCCGCGAGGGATGGGCGGATTGGGGGGGCGAGAGCGAGCGGAGGGAGGCCGCGAGCGAGCGGAGGGCGGCCGCGAGCTTTGCGAGCCGGGGGGTGAGCCGGGGGGTGAGCCGGGGTGCGAGCTGGTGTGCGAGCTGGTGTGCGAGCTGGGGTGTGAGCTGGGCTGCGCGCTGGGGTGCGAGCTGAGGTGCGAGCTGAGGGGGCGCGCGTTAGGCTGGCCGTGCAGTGGGTTTCCAGCTGAGTCGTTGTCTTGGCTGCCGTCCTTATCGTTGTCTTGGTTGTCTTGGCTGTCTTGGTTGCTGTCATTGCTGTCCTTGGCGTCGTTGTCGTTGTCGTTGTCGTCCGTGTCGTCCTTGTCGTTGTTGTCGTTGTTGTTGTCGTTTTCCTGGTCCTTGCCCTGGTCCTTGCCCTGGTCCTTGTCGTCCTCGTCGTTGTCGTCCTCCTCGTCCTCGTCGTTGTCGTCCTCTTCGTCCTCCTCGTCGTTGTCGTCCTCCTCCTCCTCGTTGTCGTCCTCCTCCTCCTCGTTGTCGTCCTCTTCGTCGTCGTCGTCGTCGTCGTCGTCGTCGTCCTCCTCCTCCTCCTCCTCCTCCTCCTCCTCCTCCTCCTCCTCCTCCTCCTCCTCCTCCTCCTCCTCCTCCTCGCCGTCCTCGTAGTAGCCGTTGCCGTCCGCACCCCCGTCGTCGCCCCCGTCGTATCGCTCGTCGTACCGCTCGCCGTCCGCCTCGGACGCGTACCCGTACTCGCCAATGCTGGGCGGGTAGCCCGTGACGGACGCGCGGGCCACAACAACGAGCCCCTGAGACGAGGGAGGCTAGCGGTCAGCAAGACAGGAGCGGGAGGGAGTGGAGAGTGTCGTAGGAGGAGAGAGGCTGAACACACCTGGTCTGTCCGACCCTGGTCCAGCTGAGGCCGGGGGTCTCGCTGGCGGGGGGCACGCAGGGGCTGCATGGTCAGAGGAGCAGAGGAGAGGGGCTGGGCATGTCTTACCGGGGGGGTGGACGTCGAGGGGGTGGACGTCGAGGGGGTGGACGTCGAGGGGGTGGACGTCGAGGAGGTTGAGGTCGAGGTGATAACAGCGGCAGCAGCTGTCTCAGTGATCTCGGTGGCAGTAGCTGTCTCAGTGTTATCAGTGGCAGCAGCGGCAGCAGCGGCAGCAGCGGCAGCCTCAGCCTCACTCTCAGCCGTCAGCTGCAAGGGATCGCACACCGGCTGGGCCGCCGCTTTCCCCAAAGGGTGCGTCGCTGCGACGCACCCAGACGCAGGGCGCACGCGCGCCAGCAGCGCCAAGAGCGCCGTCGCCGACAGGCCTGCAGCGCCTGCGCCTGCGCCTGCGCCTGCGCCTGCGCCGCCTTTCCCCGGCTGCTGCAGGCGCGCGAGGACGCCGCGCGCGGCGTCGCCGGCCGTCGTCGACAGCACCGCGCACGCCCAGTACGGCTCGGGCGACGCGGACGACTGCGACGCCGGCGACGCCGCGCGGCCGGCGGCGGCGGCGGTGTCGTTGTTGTTGTTGCTGCTGCGGACGTGGGCCGAGTGCGACGCGCGGCGCGCGCGCAGCGGGCCGTGCGTCGTCGGCGGCGCGGCGGCGGCGGGCATGGACCCGGCGCGCTGGGCGCCGCCCTGGGCGGCCTGGATGGCCTGGGCCTCGGCCTGGGCCCGGAAAAAGCGCGCGTGCTGCGGGTGGTGCGGGTGCAGCTGGCCGGGCACGTAGTGCTGGCGCTGCGGCGGCGAGGCCGGCGCGGGGATCGGGATGGGCTCCGGCGATGCGGCGGCGGCGGCGGCGGCGGCGGTGGCGGCGGCGCGCGGCGCAGACGCGGACGCCGGCGAGCTCGGCTCCGGGCTGTCGCTGTCGAGCTCGAAGCGGAAGCCGGAAAAGTGCACGGGCACGTCCGAGAGCGCGGCCGACGCCAGCGACGACAGCGGCGAGCCGGACGCGTGCGCCGGCGCCGCGCGGCCGAGCGGGGGCGGCGGCGCGCGCGTGCAGCCGGCGCGGCCGGCGCCCCCCGCGCCCCGGCGGCCCGCGCGCTGCATGCCAAAGTGGTCCGGCACCGAGGCCACGAGGTCCGGCGGCGAGCCGCCCGAGCCGAGGCTGAACGCGTGCACGAGCGTCGCCGTCGGCGGCACCGACGAGCCCGCCGCCGTCAGCGCCGCCAAGCCCGGCGCGCGCGCGCGCCGGCGCCGGCGGGCCTCGCGCTGCCGGCGCTGCCGGCGCTCAGACTGCCGGCAGCGCTCGTCGTCGTCGCCGTGGTCGCTGAGCGTGCTGGCCAGCCCGGCGAGGCTGTCGCCCGCCGGCAAGGGCGCGTCGAAGCGGCCGTCGCCAGAAGCGCACAGGCCGTCGTCCATGGCAAACACCATGGCGTCGCCGGCCTGCGCGCCGCAGCCCGCCGCGTCGGCCGCGCTGTCCGCGTCGGCAGCGCCACCGCCGCCGCCGCCGCCGCAGCGCCGGCCGCGGCTGTGGCTGCGGCTGCGGCTGCGGCCTCGCCCACACGGCCGGCCGCGCGCGGGCCCGCGGCCGCGGAGCGCGCTGGCGAGGCTCGGCAGGCTCGCCACGTACGACAGCGGCACCTCGTAGAACTCGCTGCCGTCGGCGCTCTCGACGCGCCAGCACGCCGTCCCGGCAGGGCCGAGCTGGCGCGCCGTCTCCGGGTCCATCGTCGCCCGCAGGTCGGCGTCGCCGATGCCGGCGCCGGCGTGCGGGAACGGAGGCGGCATTCTGGGATCTCTGTCGGCGTCAGCGGAGGCGGGGAGGAGGGCCGGCAGAGCGGCACGCGCCTCGCACCCGGTGAGAAGCGAGCACGCTGGAGGAGATGCCGTGCAAGAGCCGGCGCTGGCTAGGCTGTGCGCAGAGACGGAGACGGAGATGGCCAGAGCGAAGCGCGGAGACGAGCCAGACGACTGGCAAGGCGCGGACAAGACGAGCAGCACTCGAGCCGACGTGGAGCGAAGACGAGATCCGTGACGGGCACGCAGACGCAACTGCAGAGCTTGTGCTTGTGGCAGTCCTGGCCTCCTGTGGAGGGCCTGTACGCACGCGCTGTCTTTGATTGTTTTGATTGTTTTGATTTCTTGGTGTTTCAAACGAAGCGGGCAGAGAATCACGGAGAAAGAATCAAACGGAAAGAAGCAGACAAGACGCAGACGCCCCGTAGAGCAGAACAGGCGGTCTGCTCCAGGAATGACTCCGATGCCGTAGTTGAGCACAGCTCAAGACGAATCGTCAGGGCCCTCTTATACACCGTCTCGCCCGTCCTCCTCGGCAGCAGCCCGCCGCTCTGCAAAGCCCGCCGGAAGAAGCAGCGTGCATGGACGCAGACGAAAAACGACGTGGCCAAGAATGTGAGACGCGACACTCGCAAACCACAAAACCAGGCGGCCACGCGGACACGCAGCCAGACACCGCCCGGCACAGCATGCCGCCGCATGCGCCTCGCCCTCGTCGTGGGAGGACAGGCCGGCCGCAGGCTGTGACGCCCGCAGGCAGAGAAGGGGCCCCAGTGCCGACAGTCGGTCAAGGCCGCGATAGCATCTTCAGAAGGTGACACGAGACCACAGACGCAGAAGAGCGGGCGCCAATTTAACAGAAACCGGCACGGAAAGAGGCAAGACAGGCGGGGAGAAGGGACAGGCGATGAAAGAAAGCGAAAGGGGTGCAGGCAGGTAAACAAACGAGCAGCAAACACGCTCGTCTACAGCAACACGCTCGTCTACAGCAACACGCTCGTCTACAGAAAAACGCTCGTCTACAGAAAAACACGCTCGGTCTGCAGCAAAAAACGCTCGGTCTGCAGAAAACAGAGATGTGATTGGTACGCGTGCACTCTACAGCACCGCCGTGACATCTGACAGGCGTCTCCGGCCGGGCTTTTTACGGAGCATTTTCGAGACAGGCACAAGTCGTCGTCGGCTGCTGTTGTGTCTGTGTCTGGCGTCTTGGTGGCTGTGGCTATGTAGGACTGACAGCTGTGGGCAGGATGCGTGTGGGGAGAGGAGGGGAGGAGAGAGAGGGGCGAGAGGCGAGAGGCGGGAGGCGAGAGGCGAGAGGACGGCGAGACGAGAGGCCAGGAGAAGGGAGGACAAGGGGACGAGGGGAGAGGAGGACAAGGGGACGAGGAGAGGAGGACAAGGGGACGGGGAGAGGAGGACAAGGGGACGGGGAGAGGAGGACAAGGGGACGGGGAGAGGAGGACAGGAGAGCACAGCACGAGAACGGAAAGGGCACACAGACGAAAAGAGGTGCGCCGGACACGTCGCACAGCAGACGGCAGGCAGACGAGAGGCGACGACCAAGCGAGCCGGTCCCGGCCTCCTCAGAGGAGCGCTCTTCTGTCGCACGGTGCCGGGGCCTTTCTCGCCCGCATTTGGCACGCTGCAGCTGGAGGACCAGGCAAACGACGGGCCCGTCGCACGAGCGTCAGACTCGCGTGCAGTTTCTGTCTCTTCTCACGTCTCGATGCCAATTTCATCCCGCCTCTGTGCGACGTGTGCGACGCAGCCGACAGCAGTCGGTGAAGAGCTTTTCTCGTGTGCAGCATGGCCGACAGGGGCGGTCGGGAGACGGAGGAGGAGAGGGGAAAGAAAGGAGGAAAGACGGGACTGGGGAGCGTACAGGCTGCGGAAAGGTGCGTCGCACTGTGGGGGGAGCAAACGAACTCCTTTACACTGGAGGCGGAGCAAGAAACAAGAGACAGAAGGACAAGAGAAGGACAAGAGAAGGACAAGAGAAGGACAAGAGAAGGACAAGAGAAGGACAAGAGAAGGACAAGAGAAGGACAAAGACAGACAAAAGTGCAAAATGACGACAAAAGACAAACAAAAACACACGATATGGCGGTGAGCAGTGAGCACCAAATCAACACCATGCCACTGTCCGCGTGGTGCGCTACAAAGCAGGCAGAGAGGCACAGGAGACAGCCAAAGAAAGGGCCTGAAGAGCCAGAGAGGGAAAGAGAAGGCAAACTCTGACGAACCAGAATGCCGCGTGGCGTCCGGGACAAGGCCTGCGCGAATACGGCATCCATGCGAGAACAGAGTCAGCCATGGCTGGCCGCGAAAGCCGCCGTGCTCCTGCAATGCAACACGAGCGATGCTGTGTCCCCGCAGGGGAGAAAAGGACGAGACAAGGACGAGGAGACAAGGACGAGGAGCAGGAAAAGGACGCCGGCATGGCCGCTCGTGAGGCGGCCGCCAAGCACCAGGGTCAGCGAGAAACAGCCTCTGGTCACGCCTCCACACGGGAAGCCACAGCAAAATGACCTGACCGCTGCAGACAGGAATGCAGACAACAGAAAGACGACAGGCAGGGAAACAACAGAAAGACGACAGGCAGGGAGACAGACAGACAGAAAGGATGGAGCAGCGGGTTGTCTGGGTGGAAAAGGAGGGGGGGGGAGGGAAGTGTGAGCAGGCGCGCCGGACGAGGAGCAGAGAGCTGCCAGCCTCCCAGACGTCCTTCAGCTCAGCCAGACGCCAGACAGCCAGGCCCGGATGCGTCTGGCACGGGCCCTACTACGACGGTGCCATCTCCATCTCTCCTCTCTGCCAGCGCATCTCGCTACCAAGCTCACTCTAGAGGGACGGGAGATCGCTGAGGCTGAGGGAGATGCAAGTCACTGCGCTGCGGTGGGGCAGCTTCCGTTGACGAGCGCAAGCAATGGTTGTACGTATTCTCCTCGTCTTTTCTCTTTAGTATGCTCTCTCCCCAGAGCCACCCAGAGTGCTCACCCAGCATTGACAATCGTCGCAAAAGTAGGCCACGGCGCCTTTCTTGACGCAGTTTTCTGTAGGACAAGTTAGTAGGGGAGAAAGAAAAGAGAGAGAAAGAAGAGAGGGAGAAAAAGAGAGAGAAAGAGAAAAGAGAGAGAAAGAGAAAAGAGAGAGAAAAAGAAAAGAGAAAAAGAAAAGAGAGAGAAAGAGAAAAGAGAGAGAAAGAGAAAAGAGAGAGAAAAAAAAAGAGAAAAAAAAGAGAGAAAAAGAAAAGAGAGAGAAAAAGAAAAGAGAAAAAGAAAAGAGAGAGAAAAAGAAAAGAGAAAAAGAAAAGAAAAGAGAGAGAAAAAGAAAAGAGAGAGAAAAAGAAAAGAGAAAAAGAAAAGAGAGAGAAAAAGAAAAAAAAAAAAAAAAAAAAAAAAACGCACTGCAGGGCTCATGCCTAGTGCTCCAGTCTCGCCATTAGCATGACGGCGTCACATCCAACGACACCGGGGACGACGTGCCTGCATTCGTCGAGCACAACGGCAGACTTGGGCACCCGGTCGATCTCATAGCAGCGGGTGCCCTGCCGCAGGTACTTGCTGCAGAACTCGTCGATGATATAGTACTGGTGGCCGCAGCAGTAGACGACCTGGAGACGTCAGAAACGGGGAGAGCGCAAAGACCGGGGCGCCGCTTACGTAGATGACGGTGCACATGGCGGCGGAGACGGACGCAGTGTCTTTTTTGAGAGCAGGGCAGTGTCGAGGCTGGGCGCGGCAGAGTCAAAGAGCTGGCGAGGACGAGAGTCGAGAGGTAGCGTTGCCTTCCTCGGCGCGCGAGTCGACGCGCATTATATATCGCGCACCGCACGCCTGCCTCTGCAACAGCCATCCCGCGAGAAGGGCAGGCACAGAGACCAAGCCAGCTGATGGATCCGCAGGGCTGGGAGACCGCAGCCGGCAGAGGCCTCTGCGTGTCTGGCCGGACGCCACAGGATCACAACACGACCTCCTCACGGCTACGCGCAGAATCAGGCCACAAGACCACGCAGAGACGCAGAGGAAAAGGCGGCAGCCCAGAGACGGGCCACCAGAAGAGCACGACGAGAGGCAGAGGCGGCGAGACGGCGAACAGCCCGGCCAGAGGACAGAACGAGGCGAGCGTGCAGGCCGGGGGATGGAGGGGGCGCGGGCGATCGAGACTGCGGCCAGGAGACAGGGAGGGGGGGGGAGAAGAGGGAACGGGGCAGGGGAAACAGGAAGACAGGAAACGAGAAAAGGCCGCCCGAGGCGCCGGGCACGCCGCGGAAGCAAACAGCGTGGCCGCCGCGAGGACGGAGGCCGTCTGCACTCCGTCTGCACTCGACAGGCGGGCACGCTGCCGCAAATCCGCTGGGAAGTGCCCAGATCGGAAAACACAAATGCAGCCCTGCCGGCCGAGAGGGCAGGCGCTCGGAAAGGGCTGTGTCCCGACTGCTGGGCGCGGCCTGGGGGACGCCCTGCGAAGCACGCGCACCTGCAGCCGTCGGACCGGACGGCGAGTGCCCGTCCTTTCCGCCGACGAGAGGGACGCTGCCTTTTTTGTCTCCTTGTTTCTGTCTTGTCCAGTTTCGATTTCGTCCCTGTTCTTCTCTTCTGGCCCCCGACCTCTGTCCTTTGCTCGTCTTTCTCCTCGCCATCGCCAGCGCGATGCTGCTCGTCAGCGCGCCGTTTGGCGTGGATCCAGCGAATCAGCAGCGTTGCCGCAGGCTCGGGCCGTAGTGGAGCCGACGGAGCGCTGGACGCGGCCGCTGAAAAGAGGACGCAGTAAACCAGACATCCATCTTGCTGGTTGGACGTCGACAGTGCTTTTGGCGGCGGCAGGGGAGGCGATGCTACTCGTAGAGAAAAACGGCAGCGGCCTGGCCGTGGGAAGGGTGCGGCGGTGGTCATCACGTGCAGTATCACGTGACTGCAACGGCGGAAAAACGTGCTGTCAAAACATCACGGCACAGTGATGGCGACAGCGGTGCACTGTCAGTTGCATATCAAGATGACCAAGGGGAGAAGGCAGGTGGGGCACAAGTAGGAAGAAAGAAATGGAAGATAAAACAATCAAATCATTCGAAAACAAGTAATTTTTTTTTTTAAAAAAAAAAAAAAAAAAAAAAAAAAAAAAAAAAAAAAAAAAAAAAACGAAAAGATAAACGAAAACGCAAGGGCTGCAGCATGCACTGCAGCAATGCCGATCTTTCCCCCATCTGGATTTGTGAGACAACGCTGCCACAGCTCTGGCGATTGGCCGGTGCTGGCAAACAGACTGATCTGTAAAGTACCACCCCTGCCAAACCGTCGCATGACCTCTGCAGACAAACGCCACGGAGGAACGACAAGAGACAGAATACGAGCAAGACCACGGCGTGCCATCCAGAGCGGTGAGACCCGCATGGAGCTTGCAAACGTGGCGTCTGCACAGCGAGCAAGAGTGCCGCACCAGCGCAGGGCGTCTGCACAACGAGCAAGGGTGCCCGACGGGGCAGAAAGGCTGCTTCTTGCTGCTTCTCCGCTCCGACGCGAGGCCCGGCGTTTGTGTGCAGTGCCCGTGTCACGGCTCTGAACTGAATCATCTGTGGCCTGGGAGACACGCCATATGGCCGCCTCCGCTCTCTGCATCGACGCTCCGGATGGCGGATGGCGGGATGGAGCGCGCTGGGCGTGCTGGGCGGCGGGCTCGCCCCGACGATCGTGGCCGACGTCGTGCCCGCTTGCGTCTCTGCTCGGGTGAGTCGTGTCTGGAAAAAGAAGCAAACAGGCAGCGTGGAGTGCGTGGGACGTGCTGCGGCAGTGTAGCATCGCTTGCGTCTGCCCTGGAAAAGCCGGCTGCACTGCTGATTCGTACAGGGCGCTCCGAGGCGTCTCGGGCGCTGGGCCGGCAGGGCGCCCATCGTGGCCGTTGGTGCTGCTGCTGTCGTCGCCGTGCCAGTATCACGTATTACAGTGCGGCGCTCCCCGGCAAACGAACACGCGCCACGGTCGTTGCGTTTGTCTCGTGCTGACGTCTTCCCTTTCTTCCACTTCCCATCTCTTCCACTTCCCATCTTTGCCCTTTTTCTTTTTCTTCTCCTTTTTCTGTTTGTCTTCTCTCCGTCTTGCACCCCTCGTCCCCCCCTCCCCTCACACAAAACACCTTGGCGTGCATCTACCCGCGTTGTACGCCGAATCCAATATCAAATAGATGAAAATGAACAATGCACGCACGGCTCCTGGCTCTCGCCCGGGTTCCCTCGACTTGGTCTGTCGCCGCCTCTGTCCGCTCGTCCTCACCAGCCCCCCGCTTTCCTCGCCAGTGCCTCTTCTCCTCGTCTTCTCCGTCTTTTTCTCTCATCTCCGGTTTATGCTGTCTCACAATCCCGTGCTGTAGGCCACCCGCTCCCGTCTGCCTCGGCGTGGTTTCTGGCATGCCGGCTTGCTGTGCAGCCTCTCTGCTTGTGCCCGCGTGCCCTTGTCCTCCGCGTCTTCTGCTTCTCGTCGCCGGCAGGTTGGACCGGCCAGGTGCCACGGACTGCTGACAAGGCAGCAAGACGATGCATCCAGCCCACGGCGCGCGCGTCCGAGAGAACAGCAGGAGAGTCCCAAGACGTAGACGTGATTGTTTTCTTGTCTTTATTCTCTCGACGTCTTTCAGCGAGCCGTTCGGACTCGAAGCAGACGACGTTCTCGGCTCGGCGCACATCGTTTGGCCCGCGTCCACCGCGTTCTTGTTTTCTGTTTGCACCCCCTTTGCGGCTTCCTTTCGACTCTGGCCGCGTGGCCAGCAAGCCTTTTCGCTGCCTGCCTGGCTGAAAATCCTCTCCCGTCGTATCGAGTCTTCTGCATCCCAGATGCACCCCTGTGTCCCAGTGAGGTGTGAGGTTTTATTTAATTAATTTATTTTTTTATTTTTTTTTGACGCCTTCCGTTTGGCATCCTCTTCCGCGATGTTGATCACCCGTATCCACCGCCTCAGCCTGCTTTTCAGAGACTCGAGTGTCTCCGAGTCTCTCGTCTCGTCTTGTCCCTTTTCGTCTTTCTGGGTTCTTCTCCTCTGCCTCTTTTCTCCTCCTCACAGCCCCTTCTCTCAGCCAGTCCGTCTATCTCTGTCGACCGAGCCCCTCACCCAAGAATCTCTTCGTTGCTCGTCGACATCTTTGCTGATTTGCCTCTCTCCTGCTCGCAGGTGCTCTCTTCACATCGTACCTTTGCTGTTGCGCTGCTGACAGACGCCTGACGATCAAGCATTCAAGAAAACACAAGCACAGAACAAAAAAGGAACAAGAAAGCACAAAAGCAAAAAAGGAACAAAAAAACAAAAAACAAAGCCTCATCTCATATACAGCAGCCTCTCCTCCCCACACTACCAGCCTCTCAGCTTGTCCTGCGCGCCTGCGCACCGCCATGGCGCCCCAGCCAGAGTTTACCGCGGCCGAGCTCGCGACCTTTGACGAGTTTTTTGATTTTTCAGCCTGTGAGAGCCCCCCTGGTCCCGTCGAGGTCGAGGTCGAGGCCGAGGCCCGCCGCCTGCGCCCGCTTGCCGGCTTCTTCGCCTCCAGCGACCGTCTCCTCCCTGCTGCCTCGGCCGCCGCGTCTGCCGCCGCCGCCACGGGCCCGGCCCGCGCGGCCACGGCCAGCCGCACGTCGTCTGTCTCTGTCGACCCCGGCCGGTACATCAACATGCGGGCCAACCGGTTTGCCGGCGCCTTCTACCCCGGCAGCACGATGGCGGACGCGGCCATCCCTGCCGCCGAGCTCCGCCGCCGCCGGGCGCCTCGCCAGCGCGCCCGGGTGACGGAGCGGACGATGCGTCGCCAGCGCGCCCGGGCGTCGGAGCAGACGCCTCGCCGGCGCGCCCGGGTGCCGGGGCCGATGCCTCGCCGGCGCGCCCGGGTGCCGGAGCAGACGATGACGCGGCTGAGGCGGCAGCAGCAGCAGCAGCAGAGCCAGGCGCCTGCGCGGCGCACGCGCGGCCAGCACCACAAGCGGGCCGTCCCAAACGGTATCTACGCGGCCGGCAGCCTCTCCTCGGCCAGCCCTCTCGGCGGCGCGGTCTGTCCACGCATGGGGCACAGGCGTCGCGGACGGCGCGGCGGCACCGCCGCCCGGACCATTGCCCCCAGACTTGTCGTGCTGGTCATGGCTAACAGTCTCGCTCAAGACGCCCAGGCGGCCCAGCGGCCCGGCCAGACGCGCGGCGTCCGCGGTGCCAGCACGGCTGCCTCTGCGGCTCCCCCGGCGTCCACAAGCAGAAGCCACGGCATGGGCCCTGCCGACACCGCCGGCTACTTTGGCGCGCCCCTGGGCATGCCCGCAGTCCCTGCCGCTCGCCCTGCCGCTCGCCCGGCCCCCGTTCCTGTCCCTGTCCCCGCGGGGCTCTGGGACGGCGGCGCCTTTGCCCAGCACGAGCATCTCGCGGAGCACAGCGCCGCGCAGCTCTTTCCGCCTGCTGGTCCTGTTTCTGGCGGCGCGCTGCCGGCCGCCATGCCGATGCAGCCGACGGCGGGCCCGGGCAGCCGGTGGAGTGCGCTCCCCTCTGCGCAGACGGACGGCCGGCTCACGCCCGCCGCCGCCGCAAACGCCGTCAGCGCCATGGACATGGCGCTGGTGCCGCTGCCTCTGCTGGCGGACTACGCGGAGACTGGGGCCGACCAAGCAGCCGCCGGCGTGGGTGCCGGCGCCAGCTATCCAGGTGAGTCCAGCCTCCAAGAACGTGCAGCGGGTAGCAGGAGTGCTGGGAGCCGCGAATGCAGGACAGCCTGGAACCGTTGCTGGCAAAAGGGGACGCTGCCCACTCCGTCTACGCTCTTGCTGCTGGCCTGCCGGGCCTTGGGCAGCCGAGCCTCTGGCAGCCTCAATCCTCTTTCCGATACTGCGGCTGCTGACAGGAAAAGGCGAAGCCCCGGAGCGTCTCGCGCACAACCCGCTTCCGCTGCGGGGGGATTCGGCTGGGCAGAGTGAGGCCGCCGTCGACGACGAGTAGGTCGACGAGGAGGTGGGGGGGCGTGGGGGCTGAGAGTTGAGGTCAAGGGCTGAGGAGGCCAAGGGTTGGGGAGGTCAAGAGTTGAGGAGGTTGAGGAGGTCGGCGACGTCGACGGCCCAGACGTGCATGGCCGCATTCGGCAGAGCGAACAAAACAACGGTGAGCAGCTTCCTCTGGTCTTTTCTGGGGGGCGTGTGAAAGTACAGCGCAGCAGGCGACGCATGCAGCGTGCAGGACGGCGCAGCGTGGGTCTGGCGGCAAGCCAATCGAGCGCGCTGCTCCCTCTGTCTGCGGGCCACCCCTCCTCGGCCGGGTCGTCCCCGTCACTTCCGGTCGGGCCTGCATCTCAGCCGCACCCTCCTCTAGCCCAAGCCCAAGCCCGTCCCAGAGCAGGGTGGCCGCGCTGCCCAGGCTGCCGAGATTTTCTATTTGAGCGGCCGGGCCCCCTCTCTTGTTTCTGGCAGCCGCCGTCTTCAAACACCAGGCATTCTCACAGGTACGTTGAACAGGGTGAAAGATGGTAGATGAGGGCAAGAGGAGAAGGAGAAAAGGGAGAAAAGGGAGAAAGGGAGAAAGGGAGAAAATGGAGAAAAGGGAGAAAAGGGAGAAAGGGAGAAAAGGGAGAAAAGAGAGAAAAGAAAGAAAAGAAAGAAAGAAAGAAAGAAAGAAAGAAAGAAAGAAAGAAAGAAAGAAAGAAAGAAAGAAAGAAAAGAAAAAAGGAAAAAAGAAAAAGAAAAGAAAAAGAAAAGAAAAAGAAAAGAAAAGAAGAGAAAAGAGAAGAAAAAAACCCGCTCACCGCATCTCCACATTACGTGCCTGCCGTGCTAACATGCCAGCATTCGCATCGCGCCGGGCCGTCGACCAAAAGAAAAGGCGCACGGACTCTCCACCCCTTGCCGCAGACACACCGCACCATGGGCCATCCGTCCGAGGGCAGAGACGCCGCGCGCGACGAGGCGCTCGAGGAGCAGCAGCAGCGTGCTTCGCGGGCGTCGACGCCGCGGCCGGCGCCCCCGCAGCCGCCCCAGAGACTGCCCCCGGTGCATGGCTTCCCGCCGGACCACCCGCTGAGCCCAGCCTTTGGCGCGCCCCCCCGCGCCGCCCCTGGCCTGCCCCCGGCCCCGGCCCCGGCCCTAGGCCCGCTCTCGCGGCCGGCGCTCTCGTTTCTCCGCACGGCGCACAACATCAGCCGCGCGTTCGGCCCGCCCAAGATGGCCTACGGCAGCAGCCGCCTGATGCGGCACCAGAGCGTGCCCGCGGGCTACATCTGGCGCTCGGGGTTCATGCAGTGGTACGTCGCGGTGCGCTTCGTCGTCCTGGGCGTGCCCTTTGTCGTCATGTTCCGCAGCCTGCCCTACCCGGGGGCCGTGCGGCGCCACGTCCACCGCGTGCTGTCGCACATGCGGCTGGCGGCGGGGATCCGCATCATGCTCGAGATGACGGCGCTGCTGGGGTTTTATGTGTTTGTGGCGTACTTGCGCTCGTTGGGGCGGCCGGGGGGGAAGGAATAAGTGGCCCTCTCTCTCTCTCTCTCTCTCTCTCTCTCTCTTCCTTCTTCTTTTGCTCTTCGCTCTGCCTGTTTCTCTTGGTCTCCTTTCCCTTTCCTTCATCCTCGTCGTCCTGCGTCTTTACGTGACCATGCTTGCTTTTATTCCTTCATTTGGAAGAGTCTCGTCTCTTATGATCACGTCTCTTATGATTACGAAATTGATTGCTCCTCGATTCAGCCCAGATCCAGTTCCAACATGCGCCTCTACGTCCAGCAGAACAACTGCCTGCAGTGCACGTATTCTACGCATATGTCACGTGACTAGTCTCATCGCTCCTCGCCGAAATGATTCAGCTTGTTGTTTCCTGGCAGTATGTACTCTATGCTGGTGCTCTCCGTGCCGTGCCGGTGCCTGCACAGCACCCACACGGCTGCCGATGCGGGCTGGCCCGGCCGCTGTCCAGACCGTTCCTCCGAGCAGCGGAAGCAGGGGCAGCCCGGCCGTTCATTCGCAGCCGCAGCCGCTGCGCGGCAGAGCAGAGACGACCGCTGCTGCTGCTGCCGCTGCCGCCCGTGCCGTCCGCTGCTCCGTCCCGGGCGGCGCGCCTAGGCGACCTTGTCCTTGTGGTGGTAGTTGACCTTGTCGTTCCAGCTGGGCACGTCAGTCATGCGTCGTCGGCGGCGCGTCTCGTCTCGTCCCGTGTCGTCTCCTCCGCAGAGCCCACTTACAACATGGTCTTGTCGCCGTCGCCCCAGCAAAAGTTCTTGGTGCGGATGTTCTGGTACGCGTACTCGGTGCGCTCCTCCAGGGGCGGCAGGTGCTCCCAGTGCTCCCAGTGCTCCTTCCACAGCACGTAGGCGTTGTAGCCCGACGCCGCGAGGGCAGGGATGGCGACGCTGTGTGGTTAGAGAGGGTCTGCGATGCGGCTGGGGGGGGGAGGGTCGTGCCACGTCGTGCCGAGACGACGTCGTCTGAAAGGGCCATCTTACAAGATGGAGATGTTGCGCCACAGAGCTAGACAGTTAGCACCCGGCGTCGTGACGTCGGAGAGAGAGAGAAAAAAAAAAAAGAAAAAAAAAAAAAAAAAAAAAAAAAAAAAAAAAAAAACAGAAAAATACGCACCGGTCGTGCCGGCGGCGTGGTCCTTGACGGCCTGGCGCTCGCGCACAAACGCGTTGCCGGGGCCGGACGAGGGGGCCGAGTAGAAACGGCGGGCAGCCGGGGCCGCGCGGCGGGCGACGGCAGCGCGGAACATGGTGGCGGAGAGCGAGGCGGTTCGAGAGCGCGTGGCAACGGGCGAGGCGATCCGATGGAGGGGGTGGTGGTGGTGGTCGGGGAGGCCGAGAGGACGAGAGGAGAGAGGTGAGGATCGAGGTTGGAGGAAAAAACCGCTGGGATCTCGGGAAGCGAAGCGCAGCTTTCCCGCAGCAGCCAGCGCCAAATCAGACCACTGCCATTACCGGCAGGCCCCACCGGGCGGCGCTGCTGATTGGCAGGCCGGCCGGAAAATGGTTGGTCCGTGCGGGGACAAAATGACTAATCCGGCGGTCCACAGAGGGCGGACAGGACCGGTGCACAGTCAGCACAGCCGTCGACGGCACCCAAAACAGGCAAGCGCCCCCCCTCCAGGCCCGGCGCTTGCCTGTTTTGGAAACAGCGGCACGCGCCCGCTGTAGTCTTGGGGCCTCGTGCGCCCGTCGCTCTGACGTGTTGCCTGCCATTTCTTCCGTCACTCCTTCCCGGCACGATCGCGGCGGGACGCTCTTTCCCTCGTGTGCTCTGCGCTGCGCTCGCGTTTTGTCGAAATACGTCCTTTTGCGCATCCGGCATTTGGCCATCTCGGCTGCGTATCCGATCGCGGCGTCGTTCCTCGCGCACGTCGAGCGACCGGGCGTGCAGGCCGCTGTCGTCGTCGTCGTCGTCGTCCGCCGTCTGCGCATCGCCGCTCAAGGGCCCGTCTCTCTTCTCGTTTCCATCTGACTTTGTCGTTTCTCTCATCTCTTCTTTTCTTTTCTCCATCTTGTCGTTGTCTTTCTTCTCTTCCTCTCCCCTGGTCGTCTTCCTCCGTGGACCGACGCGTTCCGAAGCCTCTGGGCGGGACGGCGATTTCTCGACACGTCTCGACACGACACCACACGCCTGCCCATCCACGCACAAGACACCGGCCGCCGGCGTTGTCTTGCTTGCTCCTCTGTTCTCGCCTCTCCAGCAACCAGCGGGCCATGTCTGCGTGCGCCTGTCTCTAGCCTCGTGCAGCGATTCATCTCGGGTTCTTTGCGACGCATCCAACACAAAAGGGCCTGTCGGAGGGCAGTGCACAGCACACAGGCGCGGCAGACACGACACGTCGCGGTCCGGCGAGCGCGGACGCCATAGGACGCCACAACACCACGGCGCACGAAGCACGACGCACGACGGACTGAAGAGCAGTAGAGGCGCAAGAGGACAGTGCAGCTTCGTGTCGGCGTCGACGGCCGGACGGACGCAGGGTGATAGGTGAGTTGAAGCTGAGGCAGGAAGTGGACGGTCTTTTTTTTTTTTTTTCTTCTTTCCTCTTTCTTCTTTTTCTTCTTTCCTCTTTTTCTTTCCTCTTTTTCTTTCCTCTTTTTCTTTCCTCTTTTTCTTCTTCCTCTTTTTCTTCTTCCTCTTTTTCTTCTTCTTCTTCCTCTTTTTCTTCCTCTTTTTCTTCTTCCTCTTTTTCTTCTTCCTCTTTTTCTTCTTTCTCTTTTTCTTCTTCCTCTTTTTCTTTTTCTTCTTTTTCTTCCTCCTTTTTTTCTTCCTCCTCTTTTTCTTCTTCCTTTTTTTCTTCTTCCTCTTTTTCTTCTTTTTTTTTTTCTTCCTCCCCTTTTTCTTCCTCCTCTTTTTCTTCTTCTTCTTTTTCTTCCTCCTCTTTTTCTTCTTCCTCTTTTTCTTCTTCCTCTTTTTCTTCTTCCTCTTTTTCTTCTTCCTCTTTTCTTCTTCCTCTTTTTCTTCTTTCCTCACTCGCCAGCTAACATCTCAGCCAACTCACGTAGAGCCCCCACGCCCACCATGCCGACCAACCTGGCGCCGGCTGTCCGCGCGCTGTGTGCGCTGGCCGCCAGCACGGTGGCGGTGTTTCTCCTTGTCCGCGCCATCTCGGTCGACGCGCACCCGCGGCCGCGCGCGGCACGCCAGCGCGTGGCCAGCGAGCCCGGCTTCCAGCTGTTCCCGCCCAACGCCGAGATCTTCCTGACGGACGACAACAGCACCTTTTTCCCGGCGCGGCCGGCCGCGTTTGGCGCGCAGCTGCCGGCGGCCGGGCTGAGCGCGGCGCTGTGGATCGGCGCCGGCTTTGGCGAGGACGGCGTCGAGCCGCAGGGCGAGCTGGGCTGCAGCGACGTGCCGGGCTGGGACGGCAGGCGCGCGGCCGACGGCGTGCCGGTGCTGCCGGCGGACGGGCTGCGCGACGACGGCACGGACAACTACCTGGAAGACTACGCGGCGGGCGCGTTTCGCAACGCCCGCAAGACGGGCGCCGGCCGGGCCGCGGCCGGGGGCAGGCGGTCCGACAAGCCCGGCGGCGGGCGATCCGACAAACGGACCGGCGAAAACGGGGGTGGAACAGCGGACGCCAAGCGGGCACGGGCCGGTGCCGAGGCCGGACCACAGGCCGGACCACAGGCCGGCGCCAGCGGTGCAGACGGGGCCGCTCCCGGCAAAACCAGCCCGGGCAGCGCCGAAAAAGCCGACAAGGCCGGCAGGGCCGGCACGAAAAACACGGCGTCGCACCACTCGGACATCCAGTCGCTGCAGGAGGGCGCCGAGATTGCGGGAAAGATTGTCCTCCTTAGACGGGGCGGCTGTGGATTCCTGGCCAAGGTGATGTGGGCGCAGCGGCGCGGCGCGGTGGGCGTGATTGTGGGCGACGACCGCAAGGGCGGGCCGCTGATCGAGATGCACGCGAGCGGCGACACGTCGTTTGCGACGATCCCGTCCGTGTTCACGGCGCACACGACGGCGCACCTGCTGACGGCGCTGGTCGAGGCCGAGCAGGACAGCGCGGCGCGGCGGCGGCCGGGCGCGGCGGCCGGCGTCGACGGCAAGGCCAAGACGGGGGGGAGAGAGACTGCGGCGGCGGAGCCGGAAGAGGAGCGGCAAGAAGCGGAAGCCGGCGGCGGCGGCGGCGACGACAACGGCGGCGACAGCGCGGACGGCTGGTTCTGGAAGACGCGGCCGCGCGAGTGGGTGCTCGACGAGTACGTGCCGACGTCGGCGGCGCCGGCGCCGGCGGCCACGGCCACGGGCGCGGCGGTCTCCGGCGGCAAGCTGCTGCTCGTCACGATTGCGCCGACGCGCAGCACGCTGCCGCTGCTCGACACGCTGCTGCTTCTGCTGGCGGGCCCGCTGGTGGCCACTGTCATCGTCGCCGGCATTTTTGTCTTTGTCCGCGCGCAGTTCCGCTACCGCGCCTGGCGCGCGCCCAAGGCTGTCGTCCAGCAGCTGCCCGTGCACATCTACGTGCCGCCGGGGGCCGTGCCGGCCTCGGCGCCGGTGCCCATTCCGGGGGCCCCGGCGGCGGCCGTCGAGCCCTCCGTCACGACGCCCCTCTTGCAGCGGCCGCGCTCGCGCACCACGACCGGCGTGCCCGGCGACGAGCGGCGCGCCACAGCCGCGCCGTCGTCCCCGCCGTCGCCGGCGCCGGCGCCGGCACCGGCTGCAACACCGGCCCCGGCCCCGGCTCCGGCCCCGGCAGCCTCGGCACAGCAGCGACCATACCCGCCGTCCCGCTATTGCCAGGTCGAGTGCGTCGTGTGTCTCGAAGAGTACGTTGCCGGCGACCGCGTCATGAGCCTGCCCTGCGGCCACGAGTTCCACGAGTCGTGCATCACGCCGTGGCTGACGACGCGCCGCCGCACCTGTCCCATCTGCAAGAGCGACGTTGTGCGGGCGGCAGAGGAGGCGTGAGGCTCTGTCCTTTTTGTCTATTTTCCTTTTTTTTAGTTTTTTTCCTTTTTCTTTCTTTTTTCTTTTCTACTTTTTCTTTTTTTCTTTTCTACTTTCTTTTCTTCTTTTCTTTTTGTCTCGTCATCTTTTGCCTTTTGTCTGTCTCGTGCTGATGTGAATTGGGTCTGGAGAATGGGGTTCATTGCTTATGTCGGATTGTTTGATCCTTTTCCGGATTGCCTAGCTTTTGATATCACTGCAGGCAGACAGGCCTGCGCTATGTTTAATCAAGCCTCTTTCAGACGGTGGATGCGCCGCAAACCGTCCGACAGCCGCACAGCTGGTCTACGGCCGGGATTGTGCCGGAGGCTGCCGGCCGACGACAGCAAACCAGCCATCGTGCAAGCCCGTGACGTTTCCTGTTTTACAATGCCGGCACGCGTGACCGCTCAGCAAGCGCTGTTGCTGCCCAGGCTCGGCAGTCCGGCCGCGTTCCGGCGCACGGATCTACACGAGCACCGAGCTCGCCGAGTCCCGGCGCCGCAGCACGCGCTTGGCAGCCCGGCCGTCCTGGTTGCTTCCGCCGGACAGCCCGCGTTTGAGACGGACCGGCCACGGCCCCGGCGACACGGCCGTCTGCGTCGACGCCGTGGACCGCGCTTCGGGTTCGGGGCCGGCTCCGGCTCCGGCCCCGGCATCGGCTCCGGCCGTCCCGGCTGCCCCGGCCGTCCCGGCCTCCCTCGCCTGGACAATGCGCGCGCAGTGAAAGTCGATGCGCATGGCGCGCCGCGCCTCGTCGCACCACGTCACGTTGTTGTCCATGTTGTCGACGTCGTCGTCGTCGACGCCGAGCGCCTGCAGCTCGTGCCAGGTGCGCTCGGCCTCGTGCTCCCGGTCGAGGCCGGCCAGGTCGCCGCGCCGGCGCGTGCGGCGCCCGACGGCGTGCGACCACAGCCCGGGCCCGGCGTAGGCGAGCAGCAGCATGTGCGACACGAGCGCGGCGTCGTCGCGCGGGTACGGCAGCCGCAGGCGCACGGTGCCGAGACACACGGGCACGAGGCGGCCCTGCTGCGCCGCCAGGCGCGCGTAGACGGCCGTCTCGCGGCGCAGCCGGCGCCGGTCAAAGGCCTGCACGCCCTTGGCCACAAACGTGTAGCCGAAGCCGGTCAGCGTGATCCGGAAGAGGCAGCCGATGCGGCCCACCAGGCCCTGGTCCAGCAGGCACGCGCAGTCCTGCGTGACGTTGCCGTACAGCTGCCGGGCCAGCAGCTGCCGCAGCTCGCCGCTGCCGCCGATCGGATGCCGTGCCGGGTGCCGTGCCGGGTGCCCGGCCGCCGCGGCCGGCACGTCGTCCGTCGTGATGGCGCCGCTGCGGCTTGTGCTGTGCAGCGCCGCCCGGTGCAGCGCCGCGTTGGGGCAGCCGTCGTCGAGCGGCAGCCCGCGCACGAGGCCCGCGAGGCACGCCTGCGTGCAGTACGGCCGCAGCGGCCGGAACGACACCGGGTCGAACCGGCTCGGCCGGAGAAACACGGCCGGCCGCGCCAGCAGCCGCTGCGTTCTTGTTGTCGACGACGGCGGCGGCAACGACGACTCGTGCTGCCGCAGCGGCGAGGGCACGCGCGGCCGGTGGGACAGCATCGGTGGCACGAGCCGGCCTTTCCGCGCCGCGCCACCGCCACCACCGCCGCCGCCGTCGTCGTCGTCATCGTTGTCGTCGTCGTCGTTGGGCCCGCGCTTCCGCGACCCGCCGCCGCCGCCGCCACCGCCGCCGTCGTCCTTGTCGTCGTCGTCCTCCTCGTCGTCGTCCTCCTCGTCGTCGTCGGGCCTCTCGGCCACCCCCCGGGGCAGCTGCGGAAACGGCGCGAGCTTGTCCAGCGCCGCCGCCCGCCACCGCTCGCCCTCGGTCCCGGCCTCGAGGGCGAGCAGCGCGATGCCGCACAGCCACGCCACGGGCAGGTTGTCCGTGTCCTCCGCCACGGCCGCCGTCTCCGCCGGCGGCGGCTGGCCCCGCGCGTACTCGGAAAACACCCGCGTGCGGTACAGCAGCGTCGTCGGCTCGTCCAGCGGGATGTGCACAAAGGTCAGCGTGTCGCCGCTGGCCAGGTAGCCGTAGCGGATGCCCGCCGACACCATGTAGTGGAACGTCTGCGTCAGCGCGTACGTGTAGTACACCTGGCCCGGCGGCACGCCCGGCGGCGCGCCCGGCCGCGGCTTAGCGTCCTTGGCCGGGCTGCCCGTCGCCTTGCGCCGCGCCATCTGCACCATGTAGTCCGGGTCGATGCCTTTGTCGACAATCTGGCGGACAACGCCCGCGCGCAGCTTGTGCGCCGCCTTGTGCTCGCCAAAGGCGATGCGGTGGATGGCTGGGGGGTCGCCCTTCTCGTCGTCGTCGTCGTCGTCGTCGTCGTCGTCGTCGTCGTCGTCGTCGTCTTCCTCCTCGTCGTACTCCTCGCCGTCGTCGTACTCGTACTCGTCCATGGCCACGTCCTCCCCCTTGTCGTCGCCGACAGCCGGCGGATCGATTTCCACACACAGGACAATGCAGTCCGGCTGCACTTTGACCGGCACCTTGATCTTGACCGAACCCTGCGGAGGTGCGCTGTCCTCGCCGGCCCCGCCAGTGTCGACCGTCCCGCCCGTCTCGTCCGTCTCGCCCGGCTCGCCCGGCTCGCTCTCCGTCCTGTCCGAGCTCGTCTCCCCCGTGCGCTGCCTCGTAATGAACCGCACATGGGCGCCCGCGTTGTGGTTGTCGAAAAAGACCTTGCGCGTGCCGAGAAACTCGTTGAGGACGCGCGACGCCGGCTTCTCCAGCACCTGGTGCACGAAAAACGACGTCTTGAGCTCCGTCAGGTACAGCGGCGCATGCGTAAACTCCTGCGGAATGTCCTCCAGAAAGCTCTCCTCCATCACCGACATCCGCAGCGGCGACGGGAAAAGGCGCCGGCCCGCCAGCGCCGTGCGGATGCGCTGGAACGCCGCCGCCTGCAGCGCGTCGCACGCGTCCCAGCGCTGCAGCCGCAGCGGATAGTACTTGCCGTAGATGGACGTGCGGCCCGTCGTCGACGGCGAGGCGCTCTTGGACGCCTTGGACGACGCCTTGGTCTTGGCCTTGGTGGCCGCCGTCTTGGGCAGCAGCCGCGGCAGGTGAAAGTTTTGCCGGTACCCCAGCGCCAGGTATTCGTCGAGCGTTTGTCCTGCAGAGTCAGCGCCCACAGCGGCACGGAGCCGGCCACGGAGCCGGACACGGGACGGACTTACCGGCGTTGCTCTGTTCTCTCTGTTCCCGCTCCTGCTGCTCTTCGGCCAGCGCCGTCCGAACGGCCGCGGCGTCGGCAATCGCTTCTTCCTTCTTCCGTCTCTCCTCTTCCTTCTTCCGTCTCTCCTCTTCCTTCTGCCGTCTCTCCTCTTCCTTCTGCCGTCTCTCCTCTTCCTTCTGCCGTCTCTCCTCTTCCTTCTGCCGTCTCTCCTCTTCCTCCCGCCGTGTCGCCTCCTCCTCCCGCCGCGTCGCCTCCTCCTCCCGCCGTGTCGCCTCTACCTCCCGCCGTGTCGCCTCTTCAGCTCGCGCATCTGCCAGTTTCCTCTGCCGCTTCTCCTTCTTCCACCGGGCAAGGAGCTGCTCCGGCGTCAATGAAGTCTCGTCTTCGGACGACGACGAGGCCTCCGGGGGACCCTCAGGGGGGTCAGCGGAAGCCATCGCGGACATGGCGCTGCTCTTGATGACGGCCAAGCTGTGTGCGGTACGGCACGCTGGTCGGTGCCTCTGTACTGGTCGAGGGTACGTGGTTGTTGGCTCGTCGTTGTTGATTGTTTTGTGACGGATGTCCGTCCTAAACGACCGTGGCACCGTGGCAACGCCCCCCCTAATGTCGTGGCCCCTGAGTCACGTGCCATGACACATGCACGTGACGAACGTGCGTCTAGTTGATTTTATACTCATATAATGTTATTGACACTCCACCAAAGCGCCCATCAGGTAAGGATAGCGAATTTCCCATATGACTGTGGTAAACACACTGCATTCACTGACCTGGACCCACACGAATAAATACGATAAAACCCATAAAGTTCTATTTGCACGGCTGTGCGGCCTGCCGTTTTATTGAGATTTGAAATGTTTGGAAATACAAAAATAAAACCATTTGCATACCCCGGTCCCAGAAACGCGACGGGATCGACCGACACGGCCTGATTTTCTAGCAAAGGCCCGCGCCGCCGTCACTACGCCGCCTGCGGCACAAACCCGACCGCGACGTAACTGGCGGGCACGCTGCTCGGGTCGAACATAAAGACCTGGATGTTGATCGAGGCGCTGTCGCGGATGTAGAAGCCGTCATAGGACGCAAGGGACTTGGGGTGGCAGGCCATGGCCACGCCCTCGTAGGCCTGGCTGCAGACAATCTGCTGCATCGAGAGGCTGCTGATGCTGCTGAGCGTGGCCGTGTAGACGGCTTTTGTGGACGGATAGTAGGCGAGGTAGTAGACGCCGGCCATGAGGTAGTTGGTGCCGGGCTCGAGGTGCAGCGCCTGGACGACCCAGTCCGAGGTCGGGGTGCGGAACTCGACGGTGTAGGTGCTGCCGTGGTTGGTGAGCAGCAAGCCGTTGACGTTGGTGTTGGCCGAGTTGGCGGCCTCGATGTTGAAGGTGGTCACGGGGAGGGGAGAGGGGGAGGGGGAGGCGGACGAAGAGAGAGACGACGAGACGGAGGAGGAGGAGACGGAGGAGACGGAGGAGACGGAGGAGACGGAGGAGACGGAGGAAGAGACAGACGACGAGACGGACGAGAAGGACGACGAAACAGACGACGAGACGGACGAGAAGGACGACGAAACAGACGACGAGACGGACGAGAAGGACGACGAAACAGACGACGAGACGGACGAGAAGGACGACGAAACAGACGACGAG
>JADHKR010000087.1:0-24401 GCA_019925305.1 Sporothrix cf. nigrograna | reverse complement strand
ACGGACGACGAGACAGACGAGACAGACTTGGAGCTGGACACGCTCGAGACGAGCAGAGGCTTGCAGCGGCTGGCCTGGGCAGCAGACACGGCCGCCAGGCCGACGACAAGGGACAAGACACGCATCGTCAAGACTGCGAGTGACTAACCGGCGACTGAAGCGAAGACCGAGCGAGAGACGGAACAAGATGAACTGAGACGGATGAACGTGATGAACGAGCGACGGGAAAAGTGTGACAGTGGCAACGAACGGGAAAGAAAAAGGGAAAAACTGCGAGGCGCCTGGCTTTTGATCGGCTGATTTTTCAGCCAGCGGCCAAGCGCGAAAGATGTTTCCTCTTGTGGACGAAATTGGATGCCACTAATACGAGAGCACGGCAATAGTCGAGCGTGTGGGTCTGAATACAGGGATCAATTTGGCTGTCTCCGACTATATTGTTCTTGTGTGGTCTTCCTTTCCTCTGTGCTCTCCTTTGCCGTCCATCATTCTGCCGCACCGCACTCACTCCCGCACAATGTCAAAGCCAGTCATGTCGTCCAGGGCCGCGCGGATCTCGCGCACGTAGGCCGGGATGCCGGCGGCGTAGCACACGGGCTCAAACTTCTTGCCCGGCAGGCTGCCGCCCATGTAGGTGGACTTGGTGGTGGGGAACAGCGTGCCGTTGTTGATGTCGACGACGTGCTGCTTCCAGGCCTTGGCGGCGGCGGCCTTGGGGTTGATGTACTTGATGCCGCCGGCCTCGATCTTGCTGATGGCGTCGGCGATCCAGCGGCCCTGCACCTCGACGGTGGACGGCCCGTTGCTGAGCAGGGTGGGCCCGTGCACGCCGTAGATGTGGAACATGTTGGGGTAGCCGGCGACGGTGGTGCCCAGGTAGGTCTCGGCGCCGTCCTTCCACGCGGCCTCGAGCTCCGTGTTGTCGATGCTGCGCAGGCCGAGCTGCGTCATGACGCCCGTGACAATGTCGAAGCCCGTGGCAATGGCGATGACGTCAAACTCGTGCACGGTGCCGTCGCGCAGCTGGATGCCCGTCTCGGTGAAGCGCTCGATGGGGTTGTTGCGGATGTCGACCAGGTCGACGGTCGGCCGGTTGAACTGCTCGTAGTAGTTGTACTCGAGGCACGGCCGCTTGACGCCGAAAAAGTGCGGCATGTCCGCCGGCGCCAGCAGGTCGCGCAGCCGCGGGTCGCCCACGCGCTCGCCAATCTTCTCGCGCCAAAAGTTGTACGCCTCGCGGTTGGCCGCCGCGTTGAGCAGCGTGTCCTTGTACAGCGCCACCCAGAAGCGGAAGCCGCCGGCCGCCCACACCTTTTCGTAGAGCGCGCGCCGCGCCTCGGGCGGGTCGTCAAACGTGTTCTTCTCGTACCAGTCGTACAGGAAGCCGGCGTAGTTCTTCTCGCGGTACGCAAACAGCTCCGGGTAGAAGGCCTTGCTGCGGTCCTGCTCCTCGGCCGTCAGCGGCCGCCGCCGCATCGGCACCGCCAGGTTGGGCGTGCGCTGGAACACCTTGACCTCGCCGGCCTCGGGGCCCCACGCCTGCACAATCTGCACGCCCGACGCGCCCGTGCCGATGACGGCGCAGCGCTTGCCCTTGACCTCGACCTTGTCCTCGGGCCAGAACGACGAGTGGTGCACCACGCCGCGGAACGCGTCCATGCCCGGCCAGTCGGGGATGTAGCGCCGCGCCGCGAAGCCCGTGCCCAGCACCAGGTACTTGGCCTCGGTCGTGCGCCCGTCCGCCGTGCGCACCACCCAGCGGCCCTTGGCCGTGTCGAACTGCCCGCCCACCACGACCGTGTTGAAGGCGCAGTCCTTTTTGATGTCCAGCACCTTGTCGACGTGGTCAAAGTAGCGCCGCAGGTCCTTGTAGTTGGGGTAGTTGTTGTCCCACGTCCACGTCTTCCACACCTCGGGGAACGAGAACTCGTACTCGGGCACCTCCGAGTCGACGCCCGCGCCGGGGTAGCAGTTCCAGCGCCACGTGCCGCCCGTGTCGTTGCCGGCCTCGAAGATGACCGTCTTGAGGCCGCGGTCGCGCAGCGTCTTGAGCATGAAGATGCCGGCTGGTGGTCAGGGGTCAGGGGGACTGGGAGAGAGAGAGAGAGAGGGGGGGAGGGAGGGAGAGACGTACCAAAGCCGGCGCCCACGACGAGCGCGTCTACCTTGAGGTTCTCGGCATACGGGCCGGTCTTCTCGGCGTGGCGCACCGAGTAGTCGGTGAGCTCCGTGTTGAACTTTTTGTGCGTAGGGATTGGCTCGCCCATGGTGAAGTCGAGTGAGTCAAGTGAGTCAAGGTAAGTGATGTTGAGTGTTGGAGTGATGTTGAGTGTTGGAGTGATGTTGAAGAGTGCTGGAGTGCTGGTTGGAGGCTGGCTGATGTCTGTTTGATTTCGGTGGCACGACGTGATCTTATATCCCGTCCTGCCGGACCAGACTGACGCCTCGCCCTGATGTTCCGACACAGACAGACTGCGGCTGCGCGGTTCATCTCGGCAAGCACGTCGCTGAGCCGCTCGTCCAGACCGAGCTGTCAGCTGGCTTGCGGTGGGCGCAGACAGAGGCGTGACGCCTCCCCTCGCTGTCGGACGCCCGAATGCGGCCACGCTTTGCACACAATTTCCCTGATGCTTGTCCAGGCAAGGCCCGGCTCCCATTGGTCCCCGCCCCATTCCCCTGGTGAGCGCGGAGACCCCAGGACAGCCAGCCGTCGGGCGCTCGACGTGTCGGGTCGCTCGGCACGCCGGGCGCCGCTGCGGCTCTGGCAGCCAAGGCGATGTTGGGCCTCGAGGGCGTCCTGTCGCCCTTGCCTGAGGAGCCGCTGCTCGCCCCTCCTCGCCTCCTCGCCCGCAGCCGCCTCGTCCCCTCTGCAGATCTTCCGCAGGGCCCGTCACGACGCTGGGCGTCGCCGTCGAGAGCAGCGGCACGGCGTTGCCGAGAGTGCCGCAGCGGCTGGCGGATCCGCTGCGCGGGGAAGCGCCCTTTCCGGCAGGGCCTGCTGTGTCGTGCGCCCCGCTGTCGTCGTCTGGACCGCCTGCAGGGCTCTGTTCTGCGGCTCGTCGGTTCTGCGGTTCTGCGTCTGCGTCTGCGGTCTGCGGTCTGCGGTTGGGCTGTCTTCCCCGCAAACGCTAATTCCCCGTGCTTGATCTCTGGCAGATCCGGGGTCGGAGCCGCAGCGTGGCAGTGTGGAGGTGCCGTGGTGGCGACAGGAGGGAGTGGTCCCCTCCACTCCTCCCCCCCTCCACGTTGTATTATTAATGCTCGGACACCGAGGAAGGAGGCAGACGGCGGCCAGCGAGGCAGGAGCGGTCCACTTCCCCGCGTCGCGTCGGATCCGCAATGTTGCGCTGTGCTCAAAACGGCAAGAACAAAACAAGACCCGTGGGACGGGCAGGGACAAGGCCAACGGCACCCCACATGACATGGCCGATGATCTTGGGCCGGTGCTAGCTGCCAGGGCGTGCCGCGCTTGTTGTTGGCGCGCTGGGATTAAGGCGGGCGTGAGCCGTGGCTGCTGGCCGCGGGATGTCCTATACCACAGCCTGCGGAACCGTTCCAGCCGAGTACAAAGAGGCAAGCCCGTCATGACCGCGTCTCCTCCTCATCTCGTCTGGCACTCCTTTCCTCCCCTCTCTCTCTCCTCGCTCTCTCCTCTCCTCACTTCTCACCTCTCACTCTTCCCACCTTTCACTCTCTCCTCTCCTCACTTCTCACCTCTCGCTCTTCCCACCTTTCACTCTCTCCTCACTCCTCACCTCTCACTCCTCACTCCTCACCCTCACCCTCACCCTCACCACCCATGCCTCTCAACGCGCAGACGCTGGCGAGCCTTCGGGCCCTCGTCGACAAGGCGTGCGCGGACCCGACAAAGGACATCCCCGGCGTCAGCGTGGCGGTGGTGGACCGCAGCGGCAACGAGCTGTTTTCGCACGCGGCGGGCCGGCGCGGGCTGGCGACGTCGGAGCCCATGACGGCGGACAGCGTGTTCTGGATCGCGTCGTGCACCAAGATGCTGACGGGCGTGGCGGTGATGCAGCTGGTGGAGCAGGGCCGGCTGCGGCTGGACGACGGCGCGCAGCTGGCGCAGCTGGTGCCGGAGCTGACGGGCCTGACGGTGCTCAAGGCGGACGGCACGACGGAGCCGCAGAGAAAGGCGATCACGCTGCGCATGCTGCTGACGCACACGGCCGGCTTCGGCTACGCCTTTTTCAACGAGCGGCTGCGCGACTGGGGCTTCCCGGCGGGCATCGACGAGTTCTCGGGGCGCTTCGAGGACATCAAGCTGCCGCTGCTCTTCCAGCCGGGCGAGGGCTGGGAGTACGGCGTCAACATCGACTGGGCCGGCGTGGCGCTCGAGCGCGCGACCGGGCTGTCGCTCAACGCCTACCTGCAGCAGCACGTGCTGCGGCCGCTGGGCCTGGCCAGCACGAACATGGTGCCGACGGCGGCCATGCGCGCCAGGCTGGCCTACTGCCACTTCCGCCAGCCGGACGGCGTGCTGCGCCACCGCAACCACCTGCAGCGCGCGCCGCTCGTCGTCGACCTCGACCGCGCCGACGAGGTCGCGCGCGTCTTCAGCAGCGGCGGCGCCGGCATGTTTGCCACCGCCGGCGAGTACGCGCGCGTGCTGGCCGTGCTGCTCAACGACGGCACCTGCCCGCGCACGGGCGTGCAGATCCTGCAGAAGCAGACGGTCGACGCCATGTTCACCAACCAGATCCCGCAGTTCCCCGACAGCGGCCGCCAGCCCATCCCGGCGGCCATGCCCGAGCTGACCAACCCCATCGGCGAGCTGTACCCCACGGCCGGCAGCCCGCCGCAGGGCTGGGGCCTGACCTTTATGCTGGCCAACAGCGACGGCACCGGCCGCAGCAAGAACACGGCCCACTGGGCCGGCCTCATCAACGCCTGGTGGTGGTGCGACCGCGACAACGGCGTCGCCGGCATCGTCTGCACGCAGATCCTGCCGTTTGCCGACGCCAAGGTGCTGGGCCTGTGGGCGGCCGTCGAGGCCGAGGTGTACAAGGGGCTGCGGGCGTGACGTGTGAATTTCTGCAGCTGCAATCCGGACGCGGTGGTCTGCTTACCTATTTGAATGCGGGAATGGGCGTATCGTAGACGTGAAGGCGGTTGGTTTGTGATGATTGTAGTGTCACGTGAGAGCAGTAATGAGCGTGTTTGTGACGCTTCTTTTTGTGCTGTTTTTTTTCTTTTTCTTTTTCTCCCTCGATTCTCCTCTCTTCTCCCTTGTTCTCTCTTCTCCCCCTTCTCTCCTTGGCACTACAAATATATGACATATGCCGTACACACCGTCGTACAAGATCAATCAACGTAACGCTCTTTCCTGTTCTGTCAATGCGTGTAAGCCGGCTGTTGCCGCCAAGAACGAACAAGGCAGCTGCGACCGTATCCGCACGAGGAAGGAACGTCTTCTCCTCTTCTCCTCTTTGCGCGCGCTTTAAATCTCGCGTCCAGACGCCGAGCCCCGTCGACGCCCCGCCGACCCCGGCCTGCGGCGTCGTCATTTCCGCCCATTCCATCTCCCGTTTCATTTCATTCCCTTCCCCATTCCACACCATGTCGTCGCATTCCGCCTCGTCCTCGCCTCCTGGGCGCCCTCCTCCCTGCTCGCCCGTCTGCGCTTCCACAACCTTGGCTCCTCGCTCCTCGCTCGCCACCTGCTAGCCCAGGATAAATGCGGGGAAGTGGAGGCTTCGGCGCACCGGATCCCCCTAGGCTCCTTGTCAAGCTGCCGTTTTGGCCTTTTCCTTTTTTGCCCAAGCCCGCTGTTTTGGCTGGGGCCTCTCGGTCCCAGTTTTGCCCCGTTTCGCTGTTCTCTCTCCCAGACCTCCAGGCCTCTCCCCGTCCCTGCCATCCCTCGCCCTCCATCGCTCACCGCGGCCTGCCCGGCCAGGACGCAACAACGCACGGCGCATCGAACTCGGTCCCTGACGCATTCTTCCGCCGGCCGTGCGTCGCCCGACCGGCCCCACTGCGCGAAGAGCGGACGACGCGCACGCGCCTCCCCGGAGCCTCTCCTCTCCCCATGAGACGCCAGAACCACTCGTGCGACCAGTGCCGCAAGGCCAAGCGGGCGTGCGACGCGCCGTCGCTGCGCGAGGTCGCGCGCCTGGCGGCGCTGGCCGCGTCCGCCCGGGGCGGCGGCGCGCTGCCCGAGATGGAGTACCGGCCGTGCTCGTACTGCCTCAAGACGAGCAAGCACTGCACGCTCAACTGGGCGCGGTCGCAGCTGCAGGCGTCGCAGTCGGCGTCGGCCGCGCGCGCCGGCGAGCTGCGGCAGAAGAAGCGGCAGCGCACCGACGGCGCGCCGGCGGTCGCGCACACGCTGCCGCAGACGGCGCCCATCCCGACGGCGCCGCTGCCGGCCGTGCCCATCTTCCCGTCGCCGCCGCAGTCGGCGGCGTCGTCGCTGCCGCCGGCGTCGTCGGACGCGGGCGACGTGGGCATGGGCCCGTCGTCGCTGCCGCTGGCGGCCGGCGGCGCCGGCGTCGACATGTCTGCGTTTTGGGGCCCGCAGCCGCCGCCGCCGCCGCCGCCGCCGTTCCCGGGCCTGGCGAGCCAGCTGGACTCGTTTGCGCCGCTGCCCGCCCAGCATCCCTCCTTTGCCGGCGGCGTCAGCCTCGGCTTCGACCCCGACGCGACGGCCGGGCTGATGGGCCTCCCGTTTGACGGCATGCCGGTGGCGACGACGACGACGGCGACGGCGAATCTCGTGCCGCGGCCGGCGTTCCACGCCATGACGCCGGACGCGGCGTCGGCGCTGTGGGGCCTGATGCCGGCGCCGACGGTGCTCGACCTGTCGTCGCCCGAGGTGTTCTCGTCGGCGCGCGGCGAGGACGAGGACGCGGCGTCGTCGGCGATGACGGACGGCACGGGCAGCTACGCGCTGCCGCACCGGCAGCGGGCGTCGCTTGCCTACGCCGACGACCGCCGGCTGTCGTACGCGTCGCGGGTGCCGCCGTCGCCCGGCGGCATGGAGCACATGCTGGCGACGCGCGCCAACAACCACAGCATCTCGGAGAACCTGCTGCAGATCTACCACGACGTGCTGGAGCACAACCTGACGTGCTGGATCACGGAGGAGACGTGCCCGTACAACGTGTGGGCGCGGCCGCCGAAGCAGAAGCCCGTCAGGGCGCTGGCGCCGGCCGCGGCGACACGGCCGACGGTGCCGGTCGGCGGGCGGCGCACGTGGGCGCCGCAGGCGACGTACAAGCAGCAGTTCGGGCCCAAGTGGTCCAACCGCGTGTACCGGCGCGTGACGCGGCTGGACAGGATGGCGCAGGCGGCGGGCGTCATGCGGCTGACGGCGCTGCAGGACCAGGCGAGCCAGAAGGCGCTGCACCTGGTGATCATGGCGTTTGCGACGCAGTGGGCGCAGGGCAGCCAGCGCCAGCGCGAGACGTACGCGGCGGGCTTTGCGGCGCTGCCGGTGCCCAGCGCCGCGGCCGAGGAGTTTGACCGCAGCATCCAGCGGTCGCTGTGGCAGCAGGCGCGCCGCGCGCTGCAGGACTGCGCCGACATCGAGTCGTACCGCGTCGTGTGCGCCGAGCTGATCTTCAGCATGACGCAGCGGCCGTGGGAGGAGTACGAGTTTGCCGAGCTGCAGCTGGCGACGAGCCACGCGCAGTACGGCGGGGGGGAGGGCGGAGATGGTTGTGGTGGGTGTGGCGACGGCGGCGGCGACGGCGACGGCGACAGCGACGGCGACGGCGACGGCAGCGCCAGCGCCAGCGCCAGCGCCAGCGCCGCGGCGTCTCGGCGGCGGCGGCGCGAGGCCGTGCTCGGCAAGCTCGCCGAGGTGCTCGACAAGGACGGCCCGCCCATCTTCATCGAGCGCGCGGCGCGCAAGATGCACCTGCTCAAGATCAAGTTTGACAACCACGAGCTCGGCTTCCTGGGCGAGCCGGGCCGCGGCAGCGCGCGCGACGTGACGGACACGACGTCGCCGCGCGCGTGCGTCGGGTCCGAGGAGAGCCAGACGGTGGGGCTGCTGTTCTGGCTGGCCGTCATGTTCGACACCATCTCGGCCAGCACCATGGAGCGGCCGGTCGTGCTGGCCGACGACGAGAGCCAGCACGAGGCGGCCGAGCACGACGACATGGCGCTGGGCGGCGACGCGCACGAGGGGGCGCCGGCCCTGCACGAGAGCGCGGAGGGCCTCGGGCCGGCCCGCAGCGCGAGCGGGTCCCCGCGCAAGGGCAGCATCGACGCGGCGAGCGTCGCGAGCAGCACGAGGGGGGCCAAGAAGAACAACCGCTGGCGCATCGACCTGTTCATCCAGGACGACCCGGAGCGGCTGCCGGCGGCGCCGCTGCACTACCCCTGCTCGTACGACGACGCGGCGCGCATCGTGACGCGCTGCGCGCCCGTCAAGGTGCTGCTGTACCGGCAGGTGCTGTACCTGCAAAACATGCTGCGCAAGCCGTACCTGACGCGCGGCGCGCCCATCGAGGAGGTCATCGGCGAGACGCTCATGATCTACCGCTACTGGAACCTGACGTACGGCGCCTTTTACCGCGAGCTCATCCAGCACTACGCCACCGTGCCCACGCGCATCCGCGGCTGGTTCGTGTGCATCCTGGCGCACTGGCACCTGGGCGCGCTGCTGCTGGCCGACGCCGTCGCGCTCGTCGACGACAACGACGTCGGCGCCGCCGCCAGCCGCGAGCGCCGCCGCCGCGCCCGCACCGTCGCCAGCATCCGCCGCTCCAGCGCGCTGCAGCTGGCCGACGTCGCGCGCGTCGCCACGCCGCGCGCCGCCGCCGCCGACGCGGACCCCGGCATGCCCGACTTCCACTATGCCGTGCGCGAGGGCACCATCCTCACCGAGCCCTGGACCGTCCTGCTGATCCGCGCCTTTGCAAAGGCCGCCGCCGTGCATCTGCGCGAGGCCGACGACCTGCGCCAGCACGGCGCCGCCGACCTGCTGGGGCACGGCGGCGAGGCCTGCTGCGAGAGCCTGCGCCGCTGCGAGGAGTGCATCCAGGCGCTGTGGTACCTGGGCAAGAAGTCGGACATGGCGCGGAACGTGGCGGCGGTGCTCTCCCGCGCGATGAACGTGTAGGGGTAGGGGTAGGGGTAGGGGGTAGGGGGTAGGGGGTAGGGGGTTGGGATTTGGTTTTTTGGTTTTTTTGGTTTTTTTGGTTTTTTTCTTTTCTTTTTTTTCTTTTTTTTTTCTTTTTGGTTTTTGGTATTTTGGTTTTGTTTTGGTTTTGGTTTGGCTTTGGTTTGGCTTTGGGTGCTTTGGTTTCAGCGATGGATGGCGTCTGGTATTGGCTTTTGAATACATTTGGACGTGCCAGCGCTTATATGCTCGTACCTCTCTTCCGCTTCTCCGGGAATACGCGGCATGCAACGCCGCGCTCGGATCCGCAGGTCGCTTCCGCTGCCCGGCGTCCCAACCGCACGAACAAACGACTGGTCGATTCTGTGATGTGGTACAATTACATAATATGACAAACATTGACACGTGACACCACACGTGGTAGTCCTACCCACATGACTACACAACAAATCTTACGTCATGCACGTGACCCCGAGATCGCTTCCGACCAACGACTTCTTCCACGACGTCAGCTTCACCTCTCCGTGCCGACCACGGCGGCTGCAGCGCCGCTGTGCAATGCTCACAAGGTAGCCCCCCCCGCCTCCCACATGCCCGGCCCGTGCTGACCTCGCAGATGGCGGTCCGCATCGTCACATGGAATGGTACGCCGGCCTCGCCGCTTCTCGCGCGCCTCTCTAACACGGCAGCCAGTCAACGGCATCCGCAACCCGTTCAAGTACGCGCCGTGGAACAAGACCCGGACGCTGCAGGTGTGTCTTGTCTTTTCCGTCTTCGTGTCCTGTTCGTCCGCTGCTCGTCCGCCTCCCTCTGACCGCCAGTCCATGTTTGACATCCTCGAGGCCGACATCGTGTGCTTCCAGGAGGTCAAGACGCCCAAGGCCGGCGTGACCGACGACCTCGTGCTCGTGCCCGGCTGGGACGCCTTCTACAGCTTCCCGCACAGCGCGACGGGCTACTCGGGCGTCGCCGTGTACACGCGCGACAGCAAGTGCGTCCCCCTGCGCGTCGAGGAGGGCCTCACGGGCGTGCTGCGCGTGCCCGGCACGCAGACGCGCTACGTCGACGCGCCGCCGGACCGGCAGATTGGCGGCTACCCCAGCGACCGCCAGCTGCGCCGCGCCGCCGTGCCGCGGGAGGTGCTCGACAGCGAGGGCCGCTGCCTCGTGCTCGAGTTCCCGCTCTTTGTGCTCATCAACGTCTACTGCCCGGCGCGCCGCAACCACGCGCGCACGGGCTACCGCAACACGTTCCTGCTGGCCCTCGACGTGCGCGTGCGCAACCTGGCCGCCGCCGGCAAGAACATTGTGCTGTGCGGCGACCTCAACATTGCGCGCGACCAGCTCGACACGGCCGGCCTCTGGGGCCGCGGCGGCCACAAGATCGCCGCCGCGGCCCGCGCGTTCGACGAGACCTACATGGCGCTGCGCGCGCCCCGGCTGCTGAACCAGCTGCTCTTCCACAGCCGCGCCACGTCCGACGCCGGCACGCCGCTGCTCCGCGCCGGAGCCGGCCCGGTGCGCCCGCCCGTGCTGCACGACACCGGCCGCGAGCGGCACCCGGCGCGCCTCGGCATGTTCACCTGCTGGGACACGCGCAAGAACCACCGGCCCGCCAACTTTGGCTCGCGCATCGACCTCGTCCTGTGCAGCCCCAAGATCATGGGCCTCGTGCAGGACGCCGACATCCAGCCGCGCCTGCTCGGGTCCGACCACTGCCCGGTCTACGTCGTGCTCAAGGACGCGCTCGCCGAGGACGGCGAGACCTACCACACGCTCGACTACCTCAGCCCGCCCGGCCGGTTCGTGCGCGGCGCCAACGTGCTCGCGCCCGCGCAGGACGCCGCCCTCTTCAAGCGGCGCCTGCCGCAGTCCGGCCGGCGCATGCCCCAGTTTGCCAACCGCCGGCACATTGCCAGCATGTTCCAGGCAAGGACGGGGGTGGAGGGGGGGGCGGAGGGCGAGGGGGAGGCGGAGGGCGAGGTGGAGGCCAAGGCCGAGGCCGAGGCCGAGGCCGAGGCCGAGACCAAGACCGCAGAGGCCGTGCACGCGCTCCTTCCGGCGCGGCTCCGGGCCGACGTTGTCGAGCTCGTCGAGTCGGACATGGAGGACGGCGCCGGCATTCTCGACGACGACGAGGACAGCGAAAACGACGACGCGTCCGACGCAGAAACACCGCCGTCCCAGCCGGGGCCGGGGCCGGGGCCCGGGGCCATGGGCAGCCTCTTTGCCGGCCGGCCGCCGCTGCCGTCTGCCTTGCGGGGGAGAGACGGGAGCGCGGACGCCAGCGAAGCCAACGAGAGAGGCAGAGAGGCGCCAAGGCGGGAGGGCGAGGGCGACGCGCCGCGGCCGAAAACAGAGAAAGCAGAGAAGCCAGAGAAAAAGCCCAGAGCGGCTGCGGCCGCGCCAAAACGCCCCGTGGCCGGCTACAACCACGGAGGCCTTTCTGCCGCGGCCGGCCGGCCGGCGAAACGCGCCAAGACGCCGAGCGCGTCTGCGGCCGGCACCCAAATGTCCATGAGCATGTTTGTCACCGTCCAGGACAAGAACAGGGCCCGCGAGGCCCGCGAAGCGTCGACGAGCGGCCCGGTCGCGGGGACGGACACGGCCGGCACGGAGACGGCCGGCACGGAGACGGCCGACATGGACACCGCCGACACGGACACGGCCGGCACGGACACGGCCGACACGGCCGACTGGGCGCGCCCGGCACACGACATCGAGGCCGCGTTCCGCAGCCAAGACGCCGCCAGGGCCTCGTGGTCGCGGCTCGGGCTCGGCCAGCGCCAGGCGCCGCTGTGCGAGCACGGCGAGCCCTGCAAGACGTTTGTCACCAAAAAGGCCGGCGTCAACAGCGGCCGCTCCTTTTACATGTGCGCGCGGCCGCCGGGGCCGCTCGGCAAGCGCGAAAAGGGCACCGCCTGGCAGTGCACCACCTTTGTCTGGTGCCGCGACTGGCAGCCGGCGCGGTAGGGCCTGACAGCGTCTGTTTGTTCCTTATACCCATTGTACTTGTGAATCGTTGATTGCGGGATGTAGGCAACGGTTAGGGATGTGTAATGCCAGTTTATTTCGTAAAAGCCGTAAAGCGTGTTGACAATGGTGCATTGTGGTATTAATGTCAGACAAGGTGGTGAAGAAGGAAAGAAAAGAAGAAAGAAAGAAAAAAGAAACAAAAAAGAAAGAAAAAAGAAAGAAAAAAGAAAGAAGAAAAAAAGAAAAAAAGAAAAAAAGACACACAGCCTAATACACAGTGCTGCTCTTCCACCCAAACAGACCAAGGGCCACCATGCGGCCAAGCGGCGAGGTCCCGTCCGAGCGGACAAAATTGTCTTCCATGTCTTGGAGCACGCTCTCGATGTAGTCGCCGGCCCCAGACAGGTGCAGGATGTGGGCAATGGCGCTGTGCACGGCAAGCAGACGCGGCGACGGCGGATCAATGGTGCGGGTCTCGGTGACAAAGAGCGTCCGCGTCACAGGCAGGCCAAATCTGGCGTTAAACATCGGCGACAAGAAGGACTGGATACGATATGTGTTGGCCGTGTCTGGGACAGGCTCAAAGTAGACGTCAAATGCACCAAACCGAATATGGAGGTCGATACTGAGAGTCAACGCGTTCCGTGGCCGGTCAATGTCGACGCCGTCAATAAAATGTGCCACGCCCTTGTCGAACATGTTCAGAACGGCCAAGGCAGCCTGGCGGGATGCGTCCTAGATGGGTCATTAGAAAAAAAAAAAAGAAGAGGGGAGAGAAGAGAGGAACCTACCAGCTCAGAGCCTCTGCCCGACTTCATGAGAGAATGGGGTAGAATGTGAGCAACTTCCAGGTGCGCAAACTGGTCAGGCGTTTGCTCTGAAAACAGAACCCCGTCGTCGTCCCGCGCACGGCCACGGTGCGCTCTGTATCGATTTTCGTATTCTTGGGCATCGAATTTGCGCGTGATCACGCAGCGGTGCCGGTCCCGCTCAAGGCACTCCCAGCGCAGCGTCGCCAGCCGCTCCGACGTGCCGACGAAGCCTTGCGCCATGGTCACGCCCTCCAGGGCACGCAGGACCGCCGAGTGGTACGCGGGTGTGGGCTGGGGCGTCTTGCGCGTCGAAGCTTTCACTGGAATGGTTGCAAGGTTAGCCGGCGCTTCTCGGAAATCAAATGGCAATGGCAACGGCAATGGCAACGGCAACGGCACAACCCACATGGAAGAAAAAAGTTGTCAATGAGATAGTCGGAAAACCCGTTGAAGCGCGGCAAGAGCGCGTCAAAGTCGAGCTCGGCGTCGGCACGCGCCAGGTCGAGATGGACAGACCCAAAAAAGGCGCGCAGAAAGATGTCGCGCGACTCGTCCGACAGCGCGTATTCGTACGTGTACCGGATGAGCCGCGGCTGGCTGTACGACGTGGGCATCGCAGCACGCGCCAGGGCGGGGTACGGGTCCGCCGCTTCAAAGTGCTCGACGATCTGGTAAAACGTCCGGCGCGCCGTCGCGCGCTCCTCGGCGTCGAGGGGATCTTGCGCGGTCGAGGTGAGATCCAGGGCGTCCGACGCCCGGGCGCTGTGCTGCGGCGACGGCCCCGGGGAGCCGACGCCGGCCGTCAGCTCCCCGTGTTCAGACATGGTTGGCTAGGTGGCGAGCCATACGTGATGGCTCGTGTTGAAACAGCGGCGAGACGATAACGTTGTACGTGAAGGGAGATCAAAGGTCGTATCGTTTGGCATAGTCACGTGATGTGCTTACATACGCATCTCTTTTATGGTCTGTTCCAGACTACAACTTTACGTAATCAACATGTGCTACAAGGCGGCCACAGACCTGTCACAATCAAGGAAAAACACCATACTAATGTTATAAAAACACAACGAGCTGAAAACGCTCGTACAGCGCAAAGTGCACTCTTAATTACTCGACGGGTAAGGAACACCAAGGACATACCGCTCGCCCCTGACGCGCGCAGCCTCGCTGCGTTATGCACGCACGACGACGTTATCTTGCGCGACGGCGCGGCGACCGGCGTTGCAGGCCCGGCGCTCTACAGTATCAGTGCATATATAATATCAGTACGGCAAAATAATTTTAATTGTACAGGGCTGTGGCCGCCCGCCGAAAAGGGGCTGTGTCTGTAGCCGGAGCCACTCGGTGTGTGTCTATGACTGTCCTGCAGTGGGATATACTGTTGATCTTGTGTCTTTTAAACTGCCGTCTGCAAGAAAAAAATGTGGAAAATGTGAAGAGACGAAAAAAAAAAAAAAAAAAAAAAAAAAAAAAAAAAAAAAAAAAGTTTCTTATCCTTATAAACAGCAGGGACCAGTCTCCAACGTCTGCGAGTCTCCGTGCCGCATTGTCCGACCTGTATTCGCCAGTCTGAACCACGAGTGTCAGTAAAGGGCCCGACCTCCTTCACCCGCACACGGGCTCTTGCCAGCCAACCGTCCACTTGAGCGTCCCGCTGATGACGACCATGACGGACAGGCCGGCGGCCAGGCTCGCGAGCCCGTAGACGTACGCGTGCCGCGTGCGCAGGCCGGCCAGCTCCGCCGTCCACGTGCTGACCGTCGTCAGGCAGCCGCAGAAGCCGTCCATGAGCCCCTGCAGGGCCTGGCAGCCGAGCGGCGTGGCGGCGGCGCCGGCGGCCGCGTGCTGCAGGTCCCAGGCCATGGCGAGCACGGCCGTGCCGAGGATGTTGACGGCAAAGGTGCCGAGGGGGAACGCGGGCCGGACGGCGTTGAGCCGCCGGCTGGCGTAGAAGCGCAGCAGGCTGCCGGGGGGGGCCAGCACGAGCGCAAACAGGACGTCGCCGCGCCAGTGGCCCGCCTTGGCCGGGCCGGGCTGCAGGGCGGTCAGCAGGACGGCGGCGAGCCACGCGCCCGCGCCGAGCACGACGGCGGCGTGGTCGGCGGCGCACAGGACGCGCGGCACAAGCAGCAAGCGCCGCGGCCGCGGCCCGGCGGCCACCGTGCGCAGGGCAGCGGCCAGGTGGGCGCCGCACTTGAGGGCGCTGAGGCACATGCCGACGGTCAGGAGCACGACGGCCAGCAGGGCCATGACGTCGTCGCCGGCGCGGCGCGGCGCGACGGCCGACGCCGAGAAGGCGGCGCCGTCGCCGGTGTCGCCGGAATGGTAGCGCGGCGCCGGCAGCGTGTTGGCCAGCGCCTCAAAGGCGTCGCGCATAAACGACGAAAAGGACGTAAAGGAGCCGCAGAAGCCCGTGGCCAGGCCGACGTACAGCGGGGTGGGCTTGGTCTTGGGTGGCGCAGCCGCGTCGACGGCGCCGGCGCGCTCTTTCTCGGGCGCGTCCCCCGGGGCCGGCCAGTCCCGGTTGATGACGGGCGCCAGCTCGGCAAGGAAACCAAGCACGGCGGTGCCGGCAAAGTTGGCCCACAGGACGCCAAACGACACGGGCGCGCCGGTGTAGGAGGTCAGCGCGGCCAGGCCGAGGCGGGCCAGCGTCCCGAGAATGGAAAAGAAGACGACGTGCGCCGCCGCGTACACCTCTGTGCGCAGGCGCGACGCGGCGCCCGGCCGTGCCGGCTGCGGGCCCTGCTCGCCGGCCTCGTCGCGGAGCGCCTCGAGGCTGCGGCGGCGGGCGCCGGGGCGCTCGTCCGGGCCCTCGGCCTCGTCGAGCCGGCCAAACGACGCCGGGATGTCGCAGGAGACAGCCTCGGGCGAGGCGCGGCCGGCGCCGGCACCGTCACGGCTCGTTGGCTGCAGCTCGATGCCGCCTCGCGCGGCCTTTCGTGACGCGTCGTAATGCATGCTGGCGGCGCGACAAGCGGCATGCACGTTGCTGTGCAGCAGCCGCTGCGGTCCTCGTGCTTTGTGCTTTGAGCTGAGTCAGGAAAGTCGCCTATACCGGCTAACCGGGATGGCACTAGCGGCACGTGTCTGTCGGCGTGCAAAACTGCGCGTGCAGGCCGCCATAGCATTCACAGCGCTAGCACGCCGAGCGGCAGCGAGCCACGGCGAGCTACGCGAAAGACTACGAATTTGCGCCGAGCGCTCGGTGAACTGCAATGTTGACTCATTGAAGTGGACGAAATCAGTGGCGAGATGGAATGGAGAATGGAGAGGGAGAGGAAGAAACAGAAAGGAGACAGACAGCAAGGAAAGAGAAAAAAAGACTACTCTCCGCCTATGACGTCACCGCTCTCATAGTCTGGCGGCGGGTCAGACACCATGACGCGGACCGACGTCGTTGCGCAGTGGACGTCGGGCGCGGACGCGCTGCGGGCCCGGGCGGCCACGACGGCCACGCCCATGGACACCTCGATGCTGTAGACGCGCGACGCAAAGCACGTCCAGAAGCCCGGCTGGCCGGCCATGGCCGCCGCCGGGGGCACGCGGAGCAGCAGACGGCCGCGGCCGTCGACGTTGGCAGCGGCGCCGTCGCCGCCGCCGCCGCTTCCGCCGCCCAGGTCCAGCCTCTCCTGGCGCACGGGGATGCGGCCGTGGACGGACCACAGGGGCCACACGGCGTCGTCGACGCGCACGGCCGGGCCGCTGCCGGCCTGCGTGTGCCGGCGGAGGCGCACGGACAGGCTGCAGAGCCGGAGGCTGCTCTTTGCGCGCGCCGCCGCGTCGAGCATGCCGCGCGGCGTCCGCAGAAACAGGCCCAGGGCCACGGGCGCGCCCGGCGTGATGGCCGGCGGGTGCGGCAGCACGACCTCGAGCGCCATGGCGGGCGAGTACGCCGGCAGGCAGTCGGGGGGGAGCACGCCAGGCAGAGGCAGCGCTGCCGCCGCCGCCTTGTCGCCGCCGCCGCCGCCAGCGTCCACGCCGAGGTCGCTCGCCGGCAGCCAGGCCGTGCCGCGGACGAGCTGGCGCTGCGTCTCGGGGCACGCGTCGACCGCCGGCGGCGGCGAGGGGAGAAGCAGGGGCGAAGGAGACGGGCCGCCGAGCAGCTGCTCGCCGACGGGCGGCCGGTAGGCCAGCAGCTGGCTGGCGGCCATGGTGCGGTGCAGCAGCTTGCTCAGGCGCCCGCCGGGCCGGCGGCACACGGCGGTGACCGAGTAGGACACGCGGATCCGGAGGGCCGGCGTGGACACGGCCGTCGACGGCGGCAGGGCACAGCAGCCGCTGCAGCACCGCGCGCACTTGGGAAAGGCAAACGCAAAGGGCGCCGACAGCGAGACGGTCTGCGGGTCGTTGCCGTTGTCGTCGTTGTCGTCGTCGTCGTCGTCGTCGTCGAGCGTGGGCTTCACCACTTGCGTCGTGCAAAAGAGCTGCAGTCACGGTCAGCGCGTCTGTCGCCGTCGTCCACCGCTGTCGCCTCACGTACCCGGACGCACCGCCGCCGGCGCGTGTCGCCCACCTGGTTCCGGGCATCAAAGCCGGGCTTGAGCGTCATCTTTGCCGTGCCTGCGGCCGTCAGCTGCCATGTCCTCGTACGTCGCGTCTGCGCCGGCGGACACCCACCTTGGAAGATGACGCGGATCTCGGACACGTCGGTGCCCTCGCTGGCGTCGAGCTGGACCCGGCCCTCGACCCGGTCTGCGGCCTGGAACGACGTCCCATTGGGAGGCCGGTTGGCTGTGATGGTGAGCTTCATGGCGTTGCTGGCGTTTTCTTTTTTGCGTTTTATTTTTTCGTTCTTTTTTCGTTCTTTTGTCGTTCTTTTCGTTCTTTTGTCGTTCTTTTTTCGTTCTTTTTTCTGCCTCCGCTGCAAGATCCGGTTGGCTGGACGTGCGTCACGCAGGAATGCAGGAACACCGCCATCTTATACCGTTGAAAACCAGGAACCGCGAGCGTCGATCTTGGGTAGCATCAACGGCCGCCCTGTTCTTCCTTGACTCAGATACCCACTATGCCGCCTTCTGCCCGAGCGGCCCACTGTGCAACCTGCCGAATCCCTGGATAGCATCTTGGAACTGCACGCTGGCCGGTCGCACTTGCCACTTACACGAGGAGACGGGGCGGTTTCGGGCACTAGCGCGTGCCGTTGTTGGGTAACGGTCCAGGTCGGCCCACTTTAGGTTGCAACGCGTTCTGGTTGGGCAGAGCCGCCCAGTGCGCCAGAGGCCCCACACCGGCTGTCTCGGGAAACTCGGCGGACGGGCGCGCTGTGCTGCCACCTTTCGACACCCAGGTCCCGACACACAATGGCCGGCCTAGCAAAAGGGCAGGGCACGAAGCGGAAGCGCGTCTTTTGCGCGTGCGACTCGCGCCGCGCCATAAAGTCCAAGGTAGGCGGCACGCCGCCGCCGGCCCGGCCTCTCTCTGTCGACGGCGGCTGACACGGGACAGGCCCGGCCGGCGTGCGGCCGGTGCTCCGGCTACGGCTACAGGTGCTGCTCACGTCGGTCCCGCGCATGATTTCTGCCATGCTGGGCCGGTGCTCCGGCTACGGCTACAGGTGCGTGTACGCCCTGTCCGGCAAGCGCAACCACACCCGCCGGCTGGTGGACGGGCCGGCGCAGCCGCCGGCGCCGGACGCGCGGCCGCCCCGCGACGGCGAGGACGGCAAGGACGGCAAGGACGGGCCGGCGCAGCCGCTGGGCACGCGGCCGGCCCGCAACGGCGACAACGGCAAGGACGGCAAGGACGGGCCGGCGCAGCCGCTGGGCACGCGGCCGGCCCGCAACGGCGAGGACGGCAAGGACGGCAAGGACGGCGCGGCGCTGCGGGCCGTCGCCGCCGACTACGGCGCGCTCGTGCAGAGCCTCGTGCCGAAGCTGGCCGAGCCGGACCGCACGCCGGCGGCGCACGCGGCAATGCGGCTCGCGCAGCGGCTCGAGGACGCGCGGACCGCCGGCCCCGGCGGCCCCGGCGGCACGCACGCGCCGAGGCCCAGGCCGGGGCCCGGTCGGGACGCAGCCGGCCGGCACGGCGGCCGGGTCGGCGGAGCGGTATCTCGGCGAGGTCAGCGACGTCCGCTTCTTCAACCTCGTGGACTGCACCCTCGCCGAGCGCGGCGCCGGCGCGGGCCGGCGCATCCCCGACAACGACGCGCTCGAGAGCTACGAGCAGGACGACCCGGGCCCCGAGGCGCTGGCCGTGGCTGCGGCGCGCGGAACGCACGGAACGTACGGGACGCACGGCGACGCCGCTGCCGTCGCGTTCCCGGGCGCCGCGACTGCCGAGCGGTACCTCGACACCTACTTTTCGACCATCCACGTCGCCTACCCGCTTCTGCCGCGCGCCCTCTTCATGCAGGCGTATGGCACGTACGTGGCGTCCGGCCGGCAGCCGCAGGCGTGTCCTGGCGATACGTGGCCGGCCACGCTGTACACGGTCTTTGCCATCAGCGCGTACTACTGCGCCGCGCCGCACAAGCAGTACTACCGCCACGCGCTGGCGCTGGCCGGCGGCTCCGGGGCGCCGGCGCGGTCGCTGCACCATGTGAGCTTCCTGCTGGCGCAGTGTTTCTATCTCCTCGCCGTCTGCCGCACGGATGCCTGCTGGACGATGCTCGGCCGCGCCGTGGCGTCGCCTAGAGCATCGGCCTGCACGTCGACGCCGGCCCCGGGCCGGGGACTGGGCCCGGTCCCGGGTCCGGGACCGGACCCGACACCCACGGCGCCACCCACGGAGCCACCTACGGCATCGCCTTCCGCAACGCCGAGCTGCGCCGGCGCGTGTGGTACTCTGTCTGCGTGCCGACCGCCTGCTGGCCCTGCAGCTCGGCCGCCCGCCGGCCATCCACGACGAGGACTGCCATCTGCGGCTGCCGTCGCGTCTCGGCGACGGCGACATCCGCTGGCTCGGCGGCGAGGACGCGTCGCCGCAGCCGGCGCCGGACCCGGCCGTTGTTACAAAGGCACTTCCCAAGAACATGGTAAGAGTCTCTGCTGGGTGATCAGGCCAGGGGAGGGTGTCACGGCGGGCAGCAGTATATTATCTATGGCTAGTCTCTCAGAAGGTGCGGGTAGGGGTCAGGCTGAAGACGAAGACGTAGCTCAAGGAGCTACAATACAGGATGCAGGCAGACGTCAGACTAGATACAGGCTTCAGGGGCTAGGCGGTGTACAGCGGCAGAATGCTTGCCAGGCTGGTCTGTGACAGAACGGGAGGTAATAGTGAGGTGGCGAAAACGCGCGTTGGCGAGCAAGCAGACGCGATGAAATGGCGTGAAACCAAGCCATGTGACAGGTCACGCAGAGAAAAACTATGTCACATGACCAGACTTTTTTATTGCCCTATTAAGAGAAGATGTTTACCTTGCCTGACCTCTCATTGGCTGCACGAATCCGTACCCCACCTTCCGCCACTGGTGCCTGCTGTCAGATTCGACATTTCGATACCTTACACAACACATCGTCTTAATACAGCTGCGACTTCTCAACATCAACGCGCCCGCCGCCGCCGTTATCTTGTCTCCGAAAACCACCTTCTGTCATTACCAGCCATGCCGCCACCGACCGTCCAGGACCTGCTACGCCAGCTAAAGCAAGAGAGGGCCAGGGCAGAGAGTGCCGAGTCCAGGGTAGAGCAAGAGAGGGCCAGGGCAGAGCAGGAGAGGGCCAGGGCAGAGAGTGCCGAGTCCAGGGTAGAGCAAGAGAGGGCCAGGGCAGAGCGTGCCGAGGTCCGTCAGTCGCCCTCGGCTTTTCTCGACTATGTTCGCTGGACGGAAAAGGTCTTATTTCAAACATTCTGCATTAAGCCGGCGTTGATGCCGCAGAGCGAGCGGCGGAGCCAGGCCGCAGGCACAGCGCTCCTTACGACTAACACGGCGACGCGCGTTACGGGCAAGTTTTATCCCCGGCGCCTGCGCCCTTGGGACTTTGAGAGTGTCCACGCCTCGATGTTTCCGGCGCTGGTCGCCGCATTTGGCGAGGACAAGGTGTTCCCGGCGCTGACGGACGTGGTCGGCATCGGCCGCGACCTAAGCCCGGGGCCGGCCGACGAGCAAGACCTGCGGCCGTTTATCCGCGCCGCGATCGAGAAGCCGGCTGCTCGTGTGGTGACACAGTACCTCCAGCAAAGCCACAGCGACAGAGCAGCCATCGACAACGGGCGAGGCCTTTTGAAAATCACGTTTCAAAACAACGCGTTTGGACTCGACCTCGTCCAAGAAGCAGCCGTGGAGACGCCGCCGCCCGCGCAGCCAGGCGCCATGGCCCCGCCACCTAAGCGGAGGCGGTCGCCTGTCAAAGCCATCGGGGTGCCGGACCGCTGGTGCGTCGGCTTCGACGACAGCGGAAGCGCGACGCACGTCCTTGTTGGCGAGTATAAGGCCGCGCACAAGCTGCCGGCCCAAAAGCTCACTGCCGTGCTTTCGAAGCCGCCGGGCGAGGACTTTTTTATCCAAGCCGTGAAAAAAAGCAAAGACGTCGACATGAGTGCGGCGACCGCGACACTCCCCACCTCGGCGGCGGCAACGGTAGCGACCCAACGACGTTCCGCGCCTGTGACGGGCGCTGGTGGGGAGCATACACCGCTAACACCGGAAGACGTGTACGTTGCGGCCGCCATCTGCCAGGCGTACCACTACATAGTTACATCGGGCCTCGAATTCGGTTACGTGGCGTCGGGCGACGGCCTGGTGTTTCTCCGGGTCTTGGAAGACGATCCCCAGACGCTGTTATACTTTTGGTCCGTCTTTCCGGTGGAGGCGCTTACTTCCGGACAAGGCGCGCCACCGGCAGCTGGCCTCCCCTTAAACGACATGGACGACATCCAAAACAACACGGCGGGCATGCGCGAGCCTATCCAAACAGCGCTCGCTTATCTCACCAGCCTATGCATGCTTGCGCTCAAGTCGCCGGTGCGCCCCATGTCGTGGATCGACGCGCGCGAGCGGGATCTCGCGCGGTGGCCTAACCCTTACCCGCAGGCGCTGCCGTTATTGGCGACGGCTGCTCTCTTACCTACGCAACAAGGCCCTCGCGGAGACGACACGGGCGGTGGCGCCGGTGGCACCGGTGGCAGTGGTAACGAGCCGTATCATACAAGCACGAAGCGGCCACATTCTTCGTATACCCCCAGCCACAACGACAACGGCAGCGGCAGCGGAAGCGGCAGCGGAAGCGGCAGCGGCAGCGGCGCCGGAAACACAGTAAGCACGCACTTTGTTGTTGAGCCGCCCGCGCTGCCCTACTGCACACAGGCCTGCCTGCGCGGACTGTGCACTGGCGCGCCCTTGGACGATCTCTGCCCCAATGTGGCGCTGCACCGCGCCGCACGGCCACCGCAGGCGGCAACGGCACACGGGGACGGCCACCCGCTCACGGCCGACGGCGTGCGCGAGCGCATCGTGGCGCAGCTGGCCCGGAACATGGACAAAGACTGCCAGTGCCTAGACCGCTGGGGCTTCTTTGGCCGCTACGGCGCGCTCTTCAAGCTGGCCGTGACCGGCTACGGCTACACGTTTGTGGCCAAGGGCGTGCAGGCGCCGCACCGCTACCTCCTCGAGGACGAGGCCGCCGTCTACACAGCCCTGGCCGCCCACCAGGGCCGCCTGATCCCCGTGTTTATGGGCATTGCCGACCTCGTGCGCCCGCTGCCCCTGCAGAGCCTCGCGCGCGTGGCGCACCTGCTGCTGCTGTCCTACGCGGGGCCGCTGCTGCCGGACGACGCGCACGCGGCCATCGAGACGGAGCGCACTATTGCGGAACTGCAGGCGGCCGGCCTCTACAACGACGACGTGCATCTTGGCAACCTGGCGTGGAACGCGGAGGCGGGCCGCGTCATGTTGTTTGACTTTGACCAGGCGGAAGTGTACCCACGACCCCAGCAGCCGGAGCAGCCGGAGCAGCCGGAGCAGCCGGAGCCGCCGGAGCAGCCGGAGCCGCCCGCGATGCTGCCTCCCCCATCACCCTTGCTCGCGTGCTCGCCGCGGGCCACGAAGCGGAGCCTTGCGGCATACAGTGGAGGCGCGACCGAGGGCGCCACGACACCGAGTCCGAAACGGCTCCAGCTGCAAAGCACGTGAGGGTGGGCCCGAGGAGGCAAGCATCGATGAGGCTACCCCCCTGTTACAAAGGCACTTCCCAAGAATATGGTAAGAGTCTCTGCTGGGTGATCAGGCCAGGGGAGGGGGTCTTGTTCTTGTAAAACAGTGATAAGGTGTAACGGTTAAACAATGCTTAACACGGTAAGAGGTGATTGTATGCAGTGCGCACAGGAATACAAGTTCATGTAGTCATGTATTTCAGACAATCGTAACGACTGAGTCTTCTATCTAACTGGGAGGAAGCCTCAGTCTTATATATCCACTGTGCTTCATACGGCTTCATACCGCTTGCTTCATTCCCGTATGAAGTAGCGTCCTTACTTCATACCGCTTCATATCTCTTACTTCATTCCCGTATGAAGTAGCGTCCTTACTTCATACCGCTTCATATCTCTTACTTCATTCCCGTATGAAGTAGCGTCCTTCTCCCTGATTGTCAGTCCTTGTCGTTATGTGGTTCGTTCCTTCGTCCCGTGCTCTAAAGGGGCTTCCCCTTCAGCCACACCAGCACCGCCGCCTAGCGTCGGTCGCATTATTATCCTCCGTACCCGTTGAGGGGTCGGATGTGTTGTCCTGGCCTGTTGTTGAGGCCTGTGGGGGCCAGATCTATAACAGCCGTGCCCACCGTCGGCGACTGCTTTTTGAGCATGATTGCGCTGTCGCGCATCATCGGCCACGTCCTGCGCGATCTGTACTGCCCGCGCGGACGCCACGACGGCATCAGCGGCGACAGCGACGGCAGCGACGCGCGGACCGACTGGCTGCTCCCCCGCACCAAGCGGCTCGGCCGCCAGCTGCTCGCGTGGCGCCGCGCGCTGCCGCGCAAGCTGCGCTTCGACCTCGGCCACGCCTTTGACACGGCGCCGGCCGCCGCGGCCGCCGTCTTCCGGCGCCAGCGCAACATGCTCGCCGTCAAGTCCCACCACCTGCGCGCCGTCCTCCACCGCCCGTACCTGTGCCGGTCTCTGCTGCGGCGGCGGGACAGCCACAGCAGCGCCGCGCCCGGCACAGACACGCAGCCGCGCGTCGTCGGCCGCTGCGAGACCGTCTGCATCCTCGAGGCGCAGGCCACCGCCCGCCGTCTCCGGCAGGCAGCAGCTCGTCCACGACTTTCCTTGGCGGCAGATGATCTCGTGCCTCGTCTATGCCAGCTCCATCCTCGTCGTCGCCAGCGCTTTTGTTGGCAGCGGCGGCGGCGATGACGACGACGACAACGACGAAAACGCCGCCGACGGCGCCATCGACGTTGCCGCGCTCGGGACGATGGCGTGGTCGACGCAGTTCTTTGACGGGGCGTTGTAGATCGGCTAGGCGTGTTCTTAAAATAAAATAAATAAAATAAATAAAATAAATAAAATAAATAAAATAAATAAAATAAATAAAATAAATAAAATAAATAAAATAAATAAAATAAATAAAATAAATAAAATAAA